>RJWM01003768.1:0-109288 GCA_004363535.1 Dasyprocta punctata
GTCAGGACCCCGGAAGGCAGTCCATGTTTAGTCCTGATCCGTGCCTGTGCCGCTCGGGCCGGGCGGGGGCCCCGCGAGGAGCCCCTCTCGTTCTCCTGAATATCTCTTTTCAATACTGGAAAAGGCAGTCATGATCAAGAATAAATTCTCCCTCAGGAACACATTGCTATACTCTTTTCTTCCCACACAGACAGTTTTACAGTTGGCCTAATTCCTACCCCCATTTTTTAAGGCATACGATGAGACTGATTACATTTCTGCCGTGAAAAAATCACAGTGGATCGCCACTATTATAGGCAAAACTGTGGCAAATATTTGAATATATTCAGAGAAAGCAATTATGATAACTGATTAACAACTAACAGCCAATAGAAGAGGCTAAAGAGTTCAAATGTTGTAGGATGACATAAAAGAGAAGACTATTAAAAGGCTGCAGTGGCAGAGTATTGCTATTTACAGTTTCATTGGCCCATAAATTGCAACCAAATAAAACATTTCGATGGCACCTCATCTTCTCAAACAAGTAATCTTCCAAATCTATCTATTTATGGATATTATGACTCAAATAACTTTAGCTCTATGTGAGCTCCACACCTATAATCCTTGCTTGAGGTCAGGGACCGAAGTGGGAGATCAAAGGTCAAGGTCAGCCTGGGAAATTTAGTGAGGGCTTGACTCAAAAATCTTTATTTTTAATAACAAAAATCATTAGTCACTCTGCTTCTGGCTTTGCAAAAGTGGTTTTTCGCATATCATATAAAACCTGTAGTAATAATAAATAAATATTAAATATTCAGCTCTTATGATGAAATAAGAAGTCCATTTAAAAATTATTAGTTGATTTATTTGATATTAACAAAAGTTCCTAGCCTGCTCTATTTGCAATTAAAATGATTTCTTTCAACTTAACTTTTTAATGCAATTTCTCTATAAACAAGACATGATTCTTTTCATAACTTACCAAATTAATTCATATATTTACCAGTTGAAACTGCATTAATCTTTTAAGCTAGTGAATTAAATTGTGTGCTGGAATTACTCACTAAACATTTTAACAACAAACGATAGGAACAAAAAGAAATTTGAAGCAAGTCAACAGTATAGCAAAATTATCTGCAAATATCAGCTCCCATTTTTAAAAATCAATCTATTTTTACAAGTGGAGTAGCAATGTCTCAATTTTCAGCCCATCTTAATGAATGAAAGAGGAGAGGACTTTATCTTCATGGAAGAGGCGAACAGAGTCTCCATTCTGAACTAATGGTTGTGAGGTGATTCCTTTGCCCTTTTTTATGTTTTACAGAATTCCTTCACTAAAGAATGGCAATCAGATTTTTTTTAAACAGTAGCAAAGTTTTATGAAAGATAGGAAAAGAAACAGTGTCTACAGAGTGAGTTTAGCCAAAAAAAAAAAAAATAGTAAGAGAAGCACATCTTATAGCATAAGGATGGGCCACCACGGAAAAGCGCACACAGTGGCCTGGCAACCAGATTTTTAAAACACTATGAAAGAACAGGAAAGGGGATTGCTATAATTGCACTGAAAGCAATAGGTTTTTTTAACAGTGGAGAAAAATCACCTGGGAAACATTATGTGCTTGTCAGAATCTTGGGTCCAGGAGAAGTTGTATAAAGGAGCCAATCAAGACACACGGATAAAGTAGAACAGAAATAACATATGGTAAGTATGTGAGTGGAATCAACCTGCCTCTCAGATAATCACTGTCGTTTCACATGTGCAGGTGGACAAAACAGGAATAGGAAACTGGTTACTCTGATACATAAGAAAGACCTTTACAAAGCAGTAATAGTGTCCAAACTTCCTGGTTACCATCGTGATGTTGAGTTGAAATGTTGCACTTCAAAAACATTTTTCCACTGTCTTAAATTTCTTGTGTAAAGAAGGATCAAAGAAAGAGAAAAACAGAAAGCAGCAAACTAGGTCACTAGAAGTACAAAGATGATTGAGACATAGTTTGTACACTTGAGGAATTCACAGTCCTAGGAGACAAAAATAACAGAAAAGGAGAAAATAAAATGAAACATTGTAAATACTATTTACAGAGATGGGGGCAGAGAAAACATCAATGGAGAAGAGGGCAGGTATGTTTCTTGAGGGAGACAGAATTCTCACAGCATTTGAGATTAATATTGAAGAAAAAATAGCCATTTGTAAGGGGAAGAATGCAAGTGTTATATTCCAGTCTAGAAAAACAGTCTAAAATCTGGCCTTTGCAAAATAAGAGTCCATGAAAAAGAAGCATAAATTGCATCAGACACAAATACAGAGGAGGTTGTAAGTTCTGGTAGCAGCTGGAATGAAAAGTTCTTCCAGCCATCAGAGGCAATGGATTTCCAGCTTTAGTGTCAATCAGAATTATCTGCAGAGCTTGTTGAATCGCATACCTCTGGACTGAAGTGTTTTGCTTTCAGAAAGTCTGGGATGAAGTCCAAGATTTTGCTTTGCTAACAAGTTCCCTACAGATGTTGATCCTCTTGATGCAAGGGACCACCCTGAGAGATAGTGAGATAAGGGGTGTGGAGTTCATCCTGGCGGCAATAAAAAAGACACAAAGAACTTTACAGGAGAGACAGCCATATCACAGGCTTTGGAGTCAGTGTGTGAAACATGATTAGAATATGGGAAACTGGTAACTGGAAAATCAGTTAGGGGTTATTAATTGTTCTGAGACATATCAAAGAACGTCCTATCAGAGAGGAAGCTGGGGGAAAGAAAAAATGGCAAGGGAATGTTTCTCAGGGTGAAGCAACTGCATTTGGGATCTTCTTGGATTCAAGAGTTGAGAAGAAAGAAGTAAGGAATGACACAACAAATCCTAACCCAGGAGCGCAGTAGCATAAAAAAAGAATTAATTGAAGTGTAGAATATAAAATATTGAAACAGGTCTCAAGGAGGAGTAGGATGCTTTCCATTTGCCATACTATTTTCTTATACCAAAGTCTAAAAAATAATCCTTATACAATACTAAATTCTAAGAAGAAATGTTCTTGACACACAAAATAGCATACAGTGTCAGATACTATTCAGATGTTAAACAGAGTTCAGGATTTTAAAATAATGGATTTTGCCTGCAAGAGGCCATTACCTTCTCAGTCAGTTGAAAAAAAAGTTTACTCAATGCAAGAAAATAAATCAAATTATAATCAGTTGAAAATTGCAGGTGAGTTAAAAAAGCAAACACATCAAGTATGACTATTCTTAAGAAATGTGGATTGGGTGTGGTGGTGCATGCCTGTATTCCCAGCACTCAGGGGACTGAGGCAGGAGGATTGCCAAGAGTTCGAGACCAGCCTGGGCTACATGGTGAGTTGAAGGCCAGCCTGGATTACATAATGAGACCCTGTGCCAGGAAAGAAAGAAAGAGAGAGAGAGAGAGACAGAAAGAGAGAGAGAGAGATTTGACTAAAAGGAATTAGTGATTATCTTAGTTTCTTTTTACTTGTTGCTGAGACAGAATACCTGATCCCTAAAATTAAGGAAGGAAAGGTTTATTTCTTACAGTTTCTCGGGGGTTTCAGTCCATACTTAGTTGGCTCCAAGGCAGCGTGGTGTGGCGGGGCCACCATTTATGGCTGCCACCAAACAGCAAGGCACACAAACCCTGCAAGAGAGAGAGAGGAAGGAAGAACCCTGTTCCTCTCTTCCTTACTCTGAATGTCGGCTCCACCCCTAGGTGGGTGCAGCACTCACATCACCAATCCCAGCACTAGACAACAAACCAATCAGGAACACCAGACTCAGCTCCATCCAAATTACAAATCCTTGGGGGGACACAGAATCAACCAATACAGTGATTGAGAATAAAGGGAATTTTTAGCAGTTTTGGAGACAAATGTCAGTGGAAAGGAAAGATTCTGAATTCCTAAAATTAGATATGCACAGTCAAGCAAGACACATAAGTAGGCCAGAAATATTAAGAAGTTGTTAGCCACAGCGTACTTTTTTCCTGCTTTTTTCCATATCAGTAATAGCTAAATATTTGCCCTCAAAGAAACTGTATGAGGGGATATTAGATGTGAATCTCAATTCCTAAACTTACTTGTGCCTGGTTCTTTACTTTTTAATGAAGCAATTTAATTGTAATTTCAAAACCTCACACCATGAAACTTAATTCTTCCTGGAGTCCTTCCCTGTCTAATTCAGACTTAAACTCTAGTTCTTGAAATCACATGAAATGATGTCAAGGACTTTTGGTCAACTGCAGCCATTTTTGGGGTAACCCAGCTCATCCCTTGACCCTGTCACTATAGCTCCTTCAGCTTTGGCCATCTTTGCTTCTCCCTTGCCTCCTTTGGATCAAGCAATCTCTTGTGAGACTGCACAGGACCCCCTGCTAAAGTGCCCTTTCTCTTGTAAGTCCTACCGGCTTTTGGGGAGCCATCATCAAGAAGCATTCAAGATGCTTTTGCTCTTCAGATTCTTAAGCCCACCTCTTCCTTCTCCTTCATACTTGGGAAGCTACTCGGTACTGTGGAGGAATATTTGCTCCTTTGTGATTTTTCAAGACACTCTATCGCTGCCTTTATATTACACCCCACCCTTTTCCTCTTTTCCACAAATCTCAGTTCTCTGAAGGTTTGAGGCTTTGGAGAAATAAGAGAGAATAATTTGCAACCCAGTTTCACTTTCTGTCCTGCCCATAAATTGCTTGAATGGTTGAAGTAGCATGAAAGTGGAGACAGAAAGAAAGCAGAAAACACAGAGAGGGAAATGCACACACACACACACACACACACACCACTTGCCAGGATGTGCACCATACATTTCACATGTATGATCTTCATCAAACCATATGAAAGAGAAAATATCTCCATCTTACAAGTGAGAAAACTGAAGCTTGGGAGGATGAAGTTATTTTTCTTGGTGTACTATACACAGTGGAACTAAGAATCACCTTTAAAAATTCCCATTTGAGGTAGGTGTAGTGGCACACACCTGTAATCCCAACTCTCACGAGGCTGAGCCAGGACAATTGCAAGTTTGAGGCCAGCAGGGGCCACATATCAAGTTCAAGTCCAACCTTACTAAATAGAAGACTTTGTCTCAGAAAAACAAAATGAAACAACAACAAAAAAAAACTCACCTCAAAATTCATTCAGTTAATCATTCACTGGCCTCTGTCTAATGATGAATTTCTAAATATTTAATGACATGGCTTTTACATAGATTTATCAAAACATCTATAAGCTTCAGAAAGGTCAATTATCCTAGATATGGAGGGAGATGGGATAAGAGGAAAGGCAAAGGAAATTAAAAAGAATTAAGATATGTTACATATATGTGCTAACTCCCCGTAAGGAATGTACTGGCAACATGTACTCAAAATTTATTTAAGAAAGGTCAATCAAGCCTTCTAATGAAAATTTAAAGACAGGAGATAGCTTCACTTCCTGGAAAAATATATAAAAATGAATTTTGACATAAATACAACATCAAATATTTCTTGAACATTACTGTCTTAACTGTAGGCTTTTTGATGATAGAGTTAATACATACATCTTTCTAAAACTGTCTAATACACTGCCTACAAACAATGAATAATGAAAGATAACATATTCCTACCTATAAATAGATCTGGGGAGTTACTGAGTTATTTCTGTACAGTACTCAGTGTGCTGTATAGAGGGCACAGTACTCAGGATGTTGACATAGAGAGGGAAAGGGCACACAAACCATCCTGGGAAAGAGGAGTCTTTGAAAACTGACTGTCAAGAAACATGCCTATTTTTAAGATACCAAATATTAATCCTTTTTTTTAAATTTTGGGAGCACTTATAACTGTGTTAATGATTCATGGTATACTAGGATATGCAATCTGGTACGTATTCCAAGTAAAAGCAGGAAAAGACTGAGAAAACATAGAAAGTTTCATGACATTTTAGAAAAGAAATTTAAAATATAGATCGTTCTCCTCAACCAATGACTTTGGACCTCCTGGATATCCATGTAGTAAAAAAAAAATAAGTAAATCTAGATAAAACCTCATACTTTTCATTAAAATAAATCCAAGTGTAAAAGACCTAAATATAAAATATAAAACTATAAAAATCCTAAAGCTAACATAGGGGAAATTTGAGGTGACTTTGGATTTGGTTATGATTTTTAAATATCACACCAAAGGCAGCATCTGTGAAAGAATCAGTGGGCTGAATTTCATTAAAATTAAAAATTTCTGCCTTGTAAGTGACACTGTGAAGAGGATGAAAAGCCAAGCCACAGATTGGGACAAAATGTTTACAAAACACATATTAAATAAAATATTCAAGCTCAAATTATACAAAGATCTAAAATTCAACTATATAAAAAATCACATGACTAAAAAATGAACCAAAGACTCTAACAGATACCTTGCCAAGAATACATACATATGACAAATACATGAAAACATGTCCCATGTCATGTGTCATCAGGGATGACAATAATGAGATACCACTATATGCCTATTAAAATGGCCAAAATTAGAGTGTTGAGAACACTCAAATAGTACCAAAAATGGGGAGCAGCAGGAATGCTCATTCATTGCTGATAGGAATGCAAAAATGGCACGTATGGCTACTTTATAAGGTAGTTTAGCAGTTTTTCATAAATCAAAATATACCACACCATCTAGAAATTATGCTCCTTGAACTTACTCAGAGGAGTTAAAAATTATGTGCACACAAGAAACTTGGAAGCTACCAAGACATTCTTCAGTAGCTAAATGGTATACTACGGTATACTATGGTATACCCAGAAAACGGAATGTTATTCAGTACTACAACTAAGCATCAGTAGTTTTCATCAGAAATGAAGTCAAAGCTATGTATCTATAGATAGAATCAAAGCTATAGACCTATGAGATTTTATAAATAGTTAAATCAGTATGAAGTGTGTGCAGAAACAAGGTCTGCAACAAAAATTTTGCCTCCTAGAATTTCTCCAATGAAAATTAAAATTCACTAATATAACTTAGTTCCAGCTATCATATTAAGTTGCTTGATTTACACTCTATTATCATGCTTTGAAAGATAAATAGCTTGAGTCATTTGTAGAAAAATGGATGCACCTTAAGACCATAACGTTAGGTCAAATGAATCAGACACACAAGCTTAAATATCACATGGTTTGTCTTATATGAGGAACTAAGTAAAAATAAAGAGCAAAATAAAAGACATAATAGGAAATAGAGAGATAGATCATTCCAGGGGAGTGGGGAATCAAGAAATAGAAAGAGAGGGAATGGACAAAGGATGAAAACAGGAATTGCGATGTTATGTGTATGTACAAACTCCACGTAAGGAATCTGAACATTATGTACTCTTAAACATGAGCATGTCCAAAAAAAAAAAGGAAAGAAAAAAGAAGGGGATTAAGGGATGTTATTAATACCCTTATTGTGAAAGTATGTGTGTACATGTATAAGAAAGTTGATACCACAATTGGTCAAATTAACAAATATATATTTAAAGGCACAATAACTTAAATATCGAATACAAGGTTGGTACTTCAAATGCCAAATTCAAATGCCAAATTCTGTCTTACATGTGTTTCTAGATCATGGAATAACTCTAGATTCTCATATTAAAATGAGTAAAATTTTGAGATCATTCAGCATGATTTAGGCTTGTAACGTTCGACAATGCATCAATGTGCCTCGCTACTCCAGCGCTCCTGGGGGTATCAGCTTTTTTTGGAAGAACATCTTAGGGAGGCATGCTCTTTAGTCAGCAGTCCTGGACTCTATGAGATCATAATCATAATTTCATACAGAAATTTTGGAAGAAGTCAATAAACTTTGGCAATGTGATATAGGCCCATGAGCTTCTTTGAGAAAACATGTAGTGATCATGAAGGGTCGATGACAGTTCTGGGTCCCCTTTTTCAGAACCATCTGTTTTCATTTATGTTCAGTTGTTCATCTGTTATTCATTTAGGATGGGTTAGTGGTAGCTTAGATATGCAAGCAATTGCATTTTCATAGAAAGGTAATATCGTCAATGGTCAGAAAATATTGAGACAAAATTCATTTTATATATTATATATATAACTATAATAATATATAATGCTGTTTATAACTAAAATAACAATTTCCCTTTTGTGTGGCCTTCATCTTTTTTGTTGAACTGAAAATCATTATGAATAATAATGTGGCAGTTTCTGAGGCAAGTATCCATTGAGCCTGTGATTCTTAACCTTGAGTTCTTATATTCTGAAGATGTGCAATAAATGTTGGCCTTTATCCTGGAACATCAGATAAACACTCACATGTAAAGCTTTATTTTTATGTTAAAGCAAGTAAAATTGTTTTATTAAGTAAGATATGAAGTTCACATGAAATTTTAATACAAAACACTTGGACCATTTCGGACTACATGCTTTAGAGTTTCAGAGACACACTTTGACTCTTCTCAAATACTTCTCATTCACTCATTCATCCTAAAACAGAACTACAAAGGCACGAGACATGAATATTTTTTAAATAGTAAGTTGGACTTCATTAATATGAAAATCTTTGTTCCTTTAAAAATATCATTGAGAAAATGAAGAGCGGACAATAACTGGGAGAAAATATTTGCTATAAACATACCTGCCAAAAGTCTTACATCAAGAATATGTAAGTAACTATAACAAATTAAAAAGATAACTCAATTTAGAAATGGACAAAAAATTTTGCACACTTCCCAAAAGAATATTGATATATATTAATGTTATCAAATGCAAGTGGACAAAAATATGATTAACATCATTAGTAATTAGAGAAATATAAATTGAGACTACAGTGCAACACTAGTACAGTAGTAGTAATTAGCTAAAATTAAAAATACTATCAAGCATTGGTGAGTGTTCTGATTAAATACTCTCTCAAAGGATGCCCTTAGGCCCAGGCTTAGAACTGCCACAGGGACAGGTCACCACAGAAAGTCCATAGTAGGGCACTATTTAATGGAGTCATGGGGTGAGGCCACCTGTGAAACCCCAGCCCACCAGCAGAATTATCAGGATGCAACATCAACCTGACAGAGCCATAGGCACTCAACTCTAGTCTGTGAGTCAGGACCAAAACCCTACATTGTGCTTTCCAAAAGGTGGAACATAGTGTTAAAGACTATTCTCAAGCTTCAAGAATTAATGTTGCTTGCTTTAATGAATTTTGGGTATACCTGGGACCTATTACTACTTTCTTCTTTGTTATTTCTCCCTTTGGGACTGGAAAGGTCTAGTCTATGCCTCCTCTACCACTACAGGGTGGAGAAATGTAACTTACTTCATTCCACAAGTTCACAGTCGTAATCTAATTTGTCTTGGGATAAACTGTGCCTTGAATCTCACTCATAACAGATTTAGATGATACTTAGGTGAGACTCAGATTTACTGGTGCTGGTGTTGGCTTGACTGCAGATTTTTGAAGCTAGGAAAATGGAATGAGTGTATTTTGTATGTAAAGGACACTGATTTGGGGATGGGCCAACAGATGAATGCAAAGAGCTGAATCTGCCCTCCAAAAATTCATATAAATGTGATAGTATTAAGAAGTAGGACCTTTAGCAGACAATTGGATTAGTGTCCTTATTTTTTTTAAAAAAATGCTTTATGCAGCATCTATTCCTTCCACCTCATTGCCATGTGAAGACACAGCATTTGTCCCTTTTGCCATTCTACCTTCTGCTGCACAGATACAAAGCAACAAGGTACTACCTCAGAAGCAGGGAGTAGCTCTCACCAGTAATGAAATCTACAAACATCTTGATGGTGGACTTTCCAGTCCCCAGAACTTTGAGAAATAAAAATTTTATTGCTTATAAATTACTTGGTCTAAAGTATTTATTGTAGCTACAGGCATAGACTAAGACCAAAAGGCTATAGAGCAACTAGATTCTCATTTAATGCCAGTAGGAATAGTACAGCCACTGTCAGAAACAATTTGGCAGTTTCTTAAACAACTAAATGTATACTTACTTCCTAGCAATTTACTCAAGAGAAACTAAAACCTGTATCTACATAAAGACTTGTATACCAATATTTGTGGCAGTTATAGCTCTAATAACAAAAATTGGAAACAATGCAAATGTCATCAGTAAGTAAAAGGATAAACAAATTATGGCATATTTGTGTGTGAAATACTGTTTGGCAAAAAAGGAATAAAACGTACAGGCAAAACACTGACAAATTTCAACAACATTATGTTGAGTGCATACTAAATAATGTTATTTCAATAAAATTCTAGAGAAAGAAAAAAGAATTTATAATGACAAAAAGCAGATCAGTGCTTGTCTGGGGAAACTGGGTGAGAGGAAACTTGAATTTAGGAGCATGACAATATATGGAAGGGTGACAAAGTCGATGTCTATGATTAGTAACTGCTTATCAGGAAGTTCCAGTAATTTTCTTTATACTACTTATCAATATTCAGAGTTACATTACTATAGTACCTCCCATATATGTTACTATAAGGATTAAAAAAGATACTATTGGAAACAGTAGAGTGATGCTTAATAAGTGTCATATAAGTATTTTAAAGATATATGACATGTATTTGACAATAAATTAGAAATATGGTCCTAATTTATCAAAATATGAAAAAAAGAAACAGGGTTTTGCAGGAACAAATATAGTCTGGACTTTAAGAGGTATTTATTGCAATTTCTATTCCAGAGGTTTTGGATTTCTGAGAATTCCCCATGAACAAGCTTAGGCTAGTTGACAGAAGAATAAAAAAATTTATGGAGAGAGGAATGCTAGAGAGAAACCCTGCTCATGTCTTTAAAGACCAGTGAGGCCCAACTGCTTCACAAGCTGATCACAGGTTCATTTAGCTCAGCCAAGGTCAATTAAACCTTTCCAAGACCAAAGACTCCATCTGAATCAACCATCTATTGAACCAAGAGGTAAATGAAATCTTGATATCTCAAGCCACTAATTTTGCAATCATTGTATTAAATGTAAAAGTAAATGAATGCAGATATTTCACCAATAAAAATAGACACCAGAAGTATCTAGCTGATAGGATTGTTGAGTGACGTAAAGGAGATAATGCATACAAACCACTGTGTGAGCCAGAGTAAGAGTTCAAACATGTAGCAATGATTATCGCTATTATTGATAAAGATTATCTCGTAAAACTTTTTCATGTGATTAATATGTTATTTGATAGCCAAGAAAGATCTCATTCTGGGATCATAGTTACATCTTAAGTTACAATGCAGTACTCATAC
Source organism: Dasyprocta punctata (assembly GCA_004363535.1). Lineage (NCBI taxonomy): Eukaryota > Metazoa > Chordata > Mammalia > Rodentia > Dasyproctidae > Dasyprocta > Dasyprocta punctata. The sequence goes on from RJWM01003768.1 coordinate 11,215, forward strand.
TATGCTGTCCCCAAACTACTGTTTGACAACACAAGTGGAGGTGCCCCACCTACAGTTGATCACTGTTAGATGTCAATGTGCTGCTCGTGAGCAGAGGGGGAACCCTGTGTTTTCCCTACTGACCAATAGCTTTTATTGTTCTATCAATTAAGTAAACTTTTTGTCTGCTTTCACGACAATTTGTTTCAAGCTGATGTGAAGGAAGGAGAAAGAAAACATGGAAATAACATCATTAGGAAGACAAAGAAGACCTCATAGAGGAAGGTTAAGAAAAATAACTTGTTGATTACTATTTCACCGTTGACTGGAACCCTTAGCGATGTTCCATGAGACAACACTACAAACAATGATGCTCATTTAAACATAAAATTAAATTTTCATGTCAATGAATTTTTACTTCATATTCTCAAACTCCCAAAAGACTTCATCAAGACTAAGTTCTACGAATGATATTCCTAAATTTATAATGCTGATGAGACACTAATCCTTTTTAATGTTCCTTTCATTTAGGGGCTTTTTTTTTTTTCAATTCTCAGTAAAGCATTAACAGTTACACTGACAAGTGTTAATGTAGTTCCTGTCTTTCCCCAAAAGGACTATAAAATTGCAAGGCTTTTAGATTTAAGACATGAGTATAAATATTTAACCCAGGTGTTTCTTAATCACCTTCCACAATCACAATGATATCTGTACTTGAACAGCTCTTCTAAAATATCTTAAATTGTAGTCTGTGTGTGTACCAAGTTATGTTACATCCAGAATAAGTGCATAAAATACAGCAAAGCCTGCTGACATATTTATTTTCAGGACAGTTCTGTCATACGCACTTTATAATCATATTTGAAAATCCAGCTGTAGAAATATATGCATGCTAGACAAATGACCATTGGGCATTTGCCAGAGCATAAAATCAAATTGTATATTTAGTAAAAGAGATTCCAAACCAGAGTTAAAGCAATCCATCTTCTTAGGTTAAAATAGCCAATTAATCATATAATTTTTATCAATATCTATATAACAATTCTTTTTATGCTTATTAAAAAGATTACAATATTTTTCTGAAAATACCTCCTAAAAGCTATTTCTTTCCTGGGTTTTAAAAGCCTTTCCTTATCATAAGTGTTTCTATAAATAGTAATGTCCTCTGTACCCAGTGTAATCAGTTTTCTGTCTTCAGTAAATTCCAAAAAGCTCTTCCTTACACAAGAAATATTGGCTCAACATTCTGATGGATTATTTCTATTAGCAAATGCATTAGAAAGAAATGTCTTCATGTGTTCTAGACCTCAGTTCCAGGAAGGTAACATGCTCAATCCTAAATTTTATATTCCTCCAGCTAGGAAAAAGAATTGATGTCCAAAAGACATCAAATGCATTGCTTGAGCCAGAGTTTATGGATAGTCTCAATATGAATTATTTTCTCTTTATCAAAGACATACTGTGGTTCTAGCCTACATACTGAGCAAACATCTGAACCAGAATAGCAAGTAGTCATGATTAATAGATGCTTTGTCTGAGATCTTCAGCTGGTCCTGGAAGTTAAAATCAATTTTATTTGATGAAAATTATATTTTTAGGAGTTTGATGAAAATTATATTTTCAGCATTTTTAGGAGTTAATAAGTACAACGAATGGAGCCAAAGTCTATTATATATGGTCTATGAAACTGTGTTAGCAATTTTGGGGTGCTGGAGTCTCCTTCTGGAGGTGATTTCTAGGTCCTTTCTATCTTAGACAAAACAATTGAATGAAACAAGCATAAATGGTGACAAATTTTCACATTTATTAAAGGCAGGACAAAACAGAAGGGTAAGGGGAAAACAGACTCTGCAGAGCAAGTTTGGGCTGAGTAAAAAGAGAAGAAAATAAAAATAAAAATACAGCCTACAGTGCATGATGGGCTACCAGGAAGAGGCATGATAGCCAGCCCTGAATGGTGAGTCTTTTTCATATTTTCCACACTGGCATCACATCTGAGTCATCCTATCAAAAACCTGATCGAGTTCTTGTGAGGAGTCCATGTACAGGGTTTTGGGAACAGTTCTGTGCATGTGTTCTAAGATCTCAGTTAGTTTTAGCCATGTCCTTATCTTCCGACCTCAAATGTATTATAAAAGATGGTTGACTCAACTAATAGAACAAGTAGTTTTGCTGGAATTGCATGTTCAAAGAGTGGGCAAACATTGTCCCTGTAGTTTTTCATTCTTTCCGTTGTCACTACTTTTCCTACTCCATTTTAATAAGTGACATAACCCAGTTTGGAATATATCATCAATGGAAGTTTAGAAATCTTAGATACAAGAAATTTATCTTCTTCATGTTGCCCTAGATTATGTGGAACACTATGCCTTCAGCCTACCAATCCAACAAAAAACAGGTTTATTTGCCCTGTCCACCTCTTCCTCTACTGCATTTACTTTTGAGCTATGTCTTCTTGTTTTCCTTAGCTATTTTTGCCTCTTTCAGCAGTTTGGATTTATAAACTGTGTGGACTTAAGACACGGGGAGAATGAACTACTTTGCTGACTCTTTTCTCTCCATGATCTCAAATAAACTGTATAATTTCTTGTACAGCTGATAAAAGATTTAAGTTAATGAGGCAGCTTTTCTATTTTAAGACCACATTTACTTTCCCAACCTCCATAGCCTTCACAATGTCAGCAGAGAAAATGAAAGCTATAAGCTTTCTCGAAGAATATGGACAAAGGACTATCAGGGGATGTTTAAGACACTTCCAGAAAACAGAAATTAGGCAGACAAGAATTTCTTTTATGTATTAGAAAGGGAAAAAAACCCATAGGTATGATTATATACACCTAAAGAGCTAGGCTAATGGAGACAGTAGTCTTTTCAGGCCGAATTTCTAGAAGACCTCTGGCTTTAGTGGATGAGCACCACTAAACTATCAGCATACAGCAAGAAAAAGAAAGCAAGGGATTGAAGAAAAAATGTTATACACTGGAGAAAGGACAAAAGAAGCTCCAAAATGAAATAGATAGACTAGGTCTGAAGAGCTGCCTGTTGAGATTGGAACAAGGACATGGAGCACTGTGTGTAGCAAACCAAAGAAATAGATTAAGATATAATGTAAGCATATTGGGAAGAGGGGTGGAAGGGAATTACAGCAGTTATTAGCATGCTATTTCTGCATTCCATGATATGTAATCCCAATAATGACAAAGTAGACTAAACAAAAAACTACAAAAACATTACTTACAAATATGTAGACATGAACACAAACAACTAAAATGCTCATTTTCTTCTTCTGTGGTGAGGTGCAATGGGGATAAGAAACCTAAGACTATCTCTAAACTGTAAACCTGAAACATTGAGCCCTTAATCCTAACCCTAATCTGAACCCAAACCCTAACCCAATGCACAAACTTGAACCTTAACTCTGATTCTGAACCTTAATCAAAATCTGAATATTATCTAGAAGTACTTATCTTTATATTAATGAACTTTATAATAAAAACCAATGAATACACACTAGGCAAAAGACTGTGGTATTATGTGTAGCTACTGACAAAATTAAATATTTGACGAACCAAGACAGAATACTTTATAACTATGAATGATATCTAAAATGCTCATAGCCAGGCGTGGTGGCGCACACCTTTAATCCCAGCACTCGGGAGGCTGAGGTAGGCGGAGTGTTGTGAGTTCGAGGCCCACTTGGGCTACAACGCGAGCACAAGGCCAGCCTGAGCTACATAGTGCGACCCTGCCTCAAAAAACTAGGGCTGGGAGTTTAGCTCAGTGGCTTAAGTGCCTGTCTAGCAGGTGTGAGGCTGTGAGTTTGATCCCCAGTGCCGCAAAAAAACAAAACAAAACAAAACAAAACAAAACAAAAAAATGCTCATACGTGCCACAAAAATAAAACTTGCATTTGTATAATCTCTCTTTTTAATAACCATACAGGTCACATAAGTACACATGCTGACAGAGAAATGTAAAAAATAAAATATAGCAAAATGATAACAAAGGTTATTTCTGAATAAAACTTGGTCTTTATACATTTTTATATTTTAAAAACAAAAATAAAATTAACGTATATAACTTTGCACATTTCAAATGAACATACTTTAAAATTAAGAATGCATTTATAATGAAAACATTAAAATGTACATTCTTAGAAAATATTTTAATAGAAAGTATGAAAGTTGAAGCTATAATAAATATCCTTATCTTTAAAAATTTGGGTTTACACATTCTTCTTGATCTAAGGGTAGAGGATATTATTTATAATTCATCCAAACTTGTCTTTAAAATTTTGACTAGACAGTTCAGTAGTCTATTTTTACCACATATCTATCTAGGGCAAGAATGGTGATAACCTAAAGGTTAACATATATTCATTAGTAGTTTTTACTAAGTCAGAGAACAACATAATCCAAACAGTCTTATCCTTTTTCTAAACCAAATGGGGAAAAAAAACACATGGACTACCTTTTGAACTTTTCCCCTTTGGTTTCTCAGAGCATACCATTTTTAGTTCCCATGAGTAAAGGACATTCTCAAAGCTATAAAGTGTGAGAACTTTATCCTTATTGCTCAACTATCAAGTATATTTTAACATTGACTACTTTATAACTTTTGTTACTTTGAAAATATATCAAAATAACTTGAAAGCAAATGTCTTTTTTAGCTTTTACAACCTAAAATGAACTAAAACTGTACTAAGAGCAGAAAAGAAACAACTTTCCTGAAGATTCTTATGACTAATGCTATTAAAATGTATAATTTATTTGTGTTTGAGCAAAGTACTTTCCTGTGATATTTTCCTAATCCTCCTGATTAACGTTCTCAATAAATTGGGAAAGTATAAGTGCCATTACTCTACACCCTAAATGTAAATGCTAATGACTTATTATAAATTTCTCTAGGTAACTTCAGAATAAAAAAAGCTGTTTTCATTTGTGTTGTTAAATGATGGCTTAAATCTGGAAAGTTAAGAGAAATTGATACTTTCTTTGCAGAATTTAATTTGCTTTGAGTGGTACAATAAACATATCTTTTACATACATCAAAATATTATGGCTAGAAAATTATACTTAATGAATATTCTTCCCTGCTATGACAAAAGCTAAAGAAAGGGTTTTTCTTTTTTTTTTTTTTTTTTTTTTTTTTTTTTTTTTTTTTTTTTTGTTTTAGTTTTGGTTTTGGTTTTGTTGTTGTTGTTGTTGTTTGTTTCTTGTTTGTTTCAGTTTGGTTTTTTGCTGTGCAAAACTTTTTGGGCACAGCATTATAACCAAAAATCCTCTAAGGCACTGGTAATATATTGGCTCGTGCAAATGAAAAGCCCGTAGGTAGACTTGGCTTTTGTTGAAGCTTCCTGTAGCATTGCAAATAATATCTTACCATTGTATCTATGTGGTAGATTTTTTCTCAAATACAAATAACTATCAATTTCTCTGCATGAAAGAGGCTCTTGCAGTAGCTACTGTGGAAAGGAACAAACATTTCACTCTCTTAGGAGAGCCATCAAAATTCCTTGCCTACAACTGAGTTTTCCTATTTGTCTTTAGTGCTTGATTTCAGTAGAATGAGCAGTAAGAAGAATGAGCTCACTTCTGAATTTCCCATCAGAAAATTGAGTAAATTTCTGCAAAGAAAGAAAGCACCTGCAGGGCAGTAAAAAAGAACTACAACTATCACAATTATGTACACTGTTCACTGTTAACAATTATTTTACATTCTCATTATTAGAAAAAATAACCAAAAGAAAAAAATTAAAAAACATCTGTGGCTTTCAATACCGTGAACAGAGTGAACAATGTGATATGCTTTTGACTTGAAGATACATCCCACATTGAAGAACAGAGAAGACAGGGTTGATTCCATGATATTAAGAGTTATTAGGAAATAATAGTTGTATTTGAGTTCCTTAGTACACATTTGTGAAACCACTGCCAGAAAATTATAGAGAAACTAAATCTTTGTATCAAAGTCATATTGATTACATATCCTTATAAACAAGCCTATCCAACAAATAAATGTATTTATTTAATTTCCTAGAATTTTAGTGTGGAAATGATTTATTGTAGTGGACCCACTGAAAGACAGAGGTCTTTAAAAATTGCTTTTTCATACAGCTATTCAAAAATTACATTCTTGCCAGGGGTTTAGCTCAGTGACACAGCACCTGCCAGGCAAGAAGCAAGATCCTGAGTTCAATTCCCAATTCAAAAAAAAAAAAATTACATTCTTCAGTAACTGTCATTTACCCAAGACAAAAACTTCCTTCCTCTTTCCCTTTCCCTATCCTCTTCTCCCTCTCCCTAGGTTTCTCAATAAGAGAAAATGTGATACTTAAGCATATCTTTGATATATTCCCATAACATATGGTTTCAAGATGAATCCATTTTCCCAAAAATGACTGGAATTTGTTTCTTTATGGCCAAGTAGTACTCTATTGGTATAAACATCACGTGCTCTTTATTCATCTACTGATGGACATAGAGAGCACATCTGAGATTTAGCTATTATGAACTGTGCTACTAGAAACATGAGTATGCGTGTATCACCATAATATAACACCTTTAACACTTTCAAAAAGTTAGATAAAGAGGAATATCTGGGTCCAATGTAGTTTTTATTTTTAATTTTTGAAGAATCTCCATGCTGATTTCCATAGTGGTTACACTGGTTTACCTTCACACTGACAACGTAGAAGTGTTCCTTGTCCCCCACAGCCTCTGCAGCACTTATTATTTGATTTCATGATGAGAGCCATTCTTTTTGGAGTAAGATGGAATCTCAGTGCTGTTTGAATTTGCATTTGTCTAATGGTTAACTATGATGAATATTTCTTTATGTATTTATTGATTATTTGCATTTCTGAGATGTGTGTATTCATTTCAGTTGCCCATTATTTAATTGGGTCTTTTATTTTGGGGGTTTAATTTTTTGAGTTCTTCATATATTCTAGACATCAGTCCTCTATCTGAGGAATAGCAAGCAAAGAATTTTCTCCATTCTTTAGGGGTTGCCTCTTTACTCTGTTTATTGTTTCCTTCGCTGTGCACAAGCTTCTACTTGGCTATAACTCCATTTGTTGATTCTTGATGTTGTATCTTTTTCAATTGGGGTTGTGTTCAGGAAGTCCTTGCCTATGCCTATGTTTTCAAGAGTTTTACGTATTTTGTCTTCAAACAAATTAAGAGTTTGTGTTTTAACATTTAGATCTTTGATTCATTTTGATTTTAGTATATGGTGAGAGATAAGGGTCAAGATTCAATCTTCTATAGGTGTAGCCAGTGTTCCCAACACCATCTGTTAAGGACTCTATCTTTCCTCCATTATGTTTTTGGCACCGTTGTCAAAGATAAGGTGGCAGAATGTGTCTGAAGTTGTTTCTGCATTTTCTATTGTATTCCACTGATCCACGTCTATTTTCATGCCAGCACCGTGCTGTTCTTATCACTGTAGCTTTCTCATACAGTTTGAAATCTGGGATTACGATGCCTTATGTTTTGCTCTTGTTACCCATTATTGCTTTTGCTCTTCTGGCTTTCTTGTTGTTCTGCATAAATTGTAGGTTTTCTAGATTTTGCTTTTTCTATGTTGATGAATAATGCTATTGGTATTTTGACTGTGATTAAAGCATTTGAGGAGTGCTGACATTATATTTTCAGTGAAGTTTTCATAAAATTCAGCAGTGACTCCATCAGGTCATGGGCTTTTCTTGGTTGGTAGAATATTTTATTTTAGTCTCAAGTTCACTGACTTATTGAATTGTTCACAAATTTTGTCTTTTTTGTTCATCCATATCTAAGAATTCATCTGTGTTTTGGTAATTCATCTGTATTTCAGAAACTGTCCATTTCTTTAAGATTCTCCATTTTGTTGGAGAATGTTTTTCATGGTAGTTACTAGTGACCTTCTGGATTTTAATAGTTTCCATTTTGATTTCACCTTTTACATTTCTACTTACATGGGTGTCTCTATGGCTTATATCTAGATGTCCCCCAAAGCCTCATGCACTTGTAGATGGGGTTTTTTAGCATGATGGGATCATGAGTGTGTGATGCTGGATTCACCCACTGACTGGTTTAGCATAGTTCTGAATGTGAATGATGGACTTATTGAAGAAGGAAGACCCATACTGGGTGTAGATGGCGTCTACCATAGGCTTGTAGGCTGGATGGAACAAAGTGAAAAGAAAGAAGAAGTCCCACTTCCTCTTGCCTGCCATGCACTGGACTATTTCTCCGTTGCCACGCCCCTCTACCATGCTGCCCTGGGTTGGAGCCAACCTACTATGAACTGAAACTTCTACAAACTATAAGTAAAAATAAATGCTTCATCCTTTAACTTGTTGGTGTCAGGAAATAACTAAGACAGATATTGGTGTTTTCTTTCCTTCGTTGGTAAGTTTGACTAAGGGGTGTGCCTATTTTATTTATTCCTTCAAAGAACTAGCTCTTTGATTCACTGATTCCATGTATTCTTTGTCTCAGTTTCATTAATTTCTTCTCTGACCTTTATAATTTCCCTCCTTGTACTAGGTTTGGGCTTGTATTGTTCTTGTTTTATTATTATCTTGCTGTGCATCATTAGGTTATTTAATGAGTTCATTTTGTTTTTGTAAGAGGATTGAAAACAGTAAGTTTTCTTCTTGAGTACTGCTTTCCTTGTGTCCCATAGGTTTTAATATAATGTATTCACATTATCATGGATTTCTTGAGGTGTTATCATAGAATGTCCTTATTTCTTCGTCAATTTTGCAAGATACTTTTGCAGAGTATATAAATCTGGGTTGGAAGCTGTTTTTTTTTAGAGGTTGAAACATTTCACTCCAAGCTCTCCTGGTCTTTAAAGTTCATTTTGAGAGGCTGAGGTAGGCGGAGCGTTGTGAGTTCGAGGCCGGCTTGGGCTACAACTCGAGCGCAAGGCCGGCCTGAGCTACATAATGCGACCCTGCCTCAAAAAAACCAGGGCCGGGAGTTTGGTTCAGTGCCTTAAGCGCCAGCCCTGGCAGGCGCGAGGTTGTGAGTTCAATCCCTGGTGCCGCAAAAAAAAAAAAAAAAAAAAGTTCATTTTGAAAAATTCGTGTAATCCTAGTGTGTTTACTTTTTCAGTGATTATTTTGCTTTTCTTTGAAAGCTTTTAAAATTTTGTCTTTATGTTGAACTTTTGGGATTTTGACAACATGTTGTGGATAGCTTCAATTTGACATTCTGTAAGTCTCACCTATATGTTGAGTTCTCCTCCACACTTGGAAATATTTCTGCTATGATACCACTGGAAAATTCTTATTATTTAATGCACTTATTCAGGCCCCTGTTATAGGCAGATGCTATACCATGAACCATATTCCCATTATCTGTGGGGGGAATGAGCAATTTATTTTTTTCCCATTGGGAAGGCTTTTCATAATTCTGTCACTCACAGGTACTGGAATGCTATTGTTTACAAGATGGTGGTATATGGCAATTCCTTCTGTCCTGTTGTCTAGCTTCCAGTTTCTCTAAATCCCCAGGATGCGTATAGCTCACTCACTGTGCCTGGTGGGGGGTTACAGTGATTGTGAGTCTATTCAAGGAGGCTGACCCTTTCGAAAAAGGCTGGCTCCCTCCATCAGTTAAAACCTGTCTCCAAATGGCTTAAGCCTTGGGCCTACAGTTGGGGGAGTGGGTAGGTTCTCTGATCCAAAAGTGGTCTGGTTTCTTTTTATTTCTCTTCCTGAATCAATCTGTATCTTTTGCCCCTGCTTCTGAGTTACCTGCTTTTCCACTGCACCAATTTGAATTCACTCACCCTCGCAGTTGTCCCCTAGGTGGCTGTCTTTTCCTTTCTAGTATTGCTGATTCTAAGCATGCATCTATCTTAACCTTTACTAGACTTTGCCAATTTTTTTGCAAAGTGAACAGCTTGTGCACTTGCAAGAATTTAAAATTCATTTTGATGATAACTTTTAAAAAAACTTAATAGTTTGATATTTTAAATTTTATATAGCTAACAATTTTCTTATGATAGTATTTTTTCATATGTATATTGTTCATTCAGGATACATTTTCTAAGAAATTCCTATTGTGCTTCACATACTTTTTTCTTCTATTACTTTTTTAGGTGTTTTTTGTATATTCTGAATACTAACTTTTCATTAGCTATTTAGTTAAAACATTAACTCATAGATCTCATTGATGCTGTTCTACCTATACAAACATCTGAGTCACCATGTGAGAGAAACCCAGGGTGTTTGCTAGTTTTGGAGCTATTAAACTTAAGACATTTGCTAAACACAAGTCAGCCTGCATCCCTAAACTTTGTGGGCAGGTGTCCTTGAAAATGCCCAGTAATAGTGGAGCAGTAATGAGCCTCAGCTGTATTTCCTTCTCTTGACCCTTGGCTGCTCGCACTGACCTTACCCCTACTGCCCAATTCTCTTACTCCTTAGGGCTGGAATGCACACAATTTTAACTGCTTTTTCTCTTTCCTCCATCTCGGTGGTATTTTGGGACTCTGCCATGTTATAGTTGCCCTTCCTCATCAGTTCAATTAGTCAATAAATTCTCTTTCATGCTTGAACCGGTTTAAGTTGAGCCTTCCGTCACCTGTCTAACATGATTGCAGAATTTTGGGACGACCTCTAAGTAATCTTCATCCTGACATGTTTGCAGAGCTACCCTCACAGACTTCTAGGAAACTAGAAGGTTTAGCCCATAATTGAAGTACCTAATTTTAGCATTGAATTAATTTATTTGAATATGGTTTGTGCAATTTGTTTTAAAAAACTATTTTCTCATCCCCATGTTATAATTTCCTTTGCCAGTGCTTCTCTAACTTTAATATCCATATAATCATCTGAAAATATTTTCAAAATGCAGTTAGTCTGAAGGTGACGTTGATATTGCTGTTCAGACTTTCATTTATGTTGTTCTCATTTTTGTCTTTAATTCACCTGAAAATGAATTACACATTATAACACAACACTGTATTTTCTTCCCCACCCATATAAAGTAGCCGTGTATTTTTAGATTTACAGAATAGTCTGCCTTTTGCCTACTAATCAGTAATGCAGTATTTGTCATACATCACTTTCTATAGTGTTCGGGAGCTACTTTTTATTTATTCTGTTTTGCACTAGCATCATTGCTACAATTTTAATTATAGTTTTGCGATTTAAATCTCATAGAACAGATCCCCCAATCCATTTTTTTCTCTCAAAATTGTCTTAGATATCTTGTGGATCTGTTTCAATTAATCTGTGTAATATTCAATTCTAAGGAAAAATGTCTAGACTGGTTGAAATTAATTGCACTGAAATTACAAATTATGTATTATCTTTATTGACTCATTCAAATATGAAGATTGTATATGACTCCATTTATTTAGGTTTCATGTTTTTATTTATAATGTTCTGTATGATGTTCACAAACATCTTCTATTTTATTTATTGCTAGGTACTATGTATTATCTGTTCCTTTCATTTAAGGTTAATTTCCATCATAGTTCCTATATAGAAACAAAATTGATTTTTATATATTGATCTATCCAAAAACATCTGCCAAAATTCCATTAATTCTAAACACTTATCTACAGCTTATTTTTTCTACATAGCTCTCCTGAATACCACTGAAAAGAAAAGTTAAAAGAAAGCAGCCAGGCATGGTGACACATGACGGTAATCCCATCACTGGAGGTCTTGGCAGGAGGATCACCAGTTTGAGTCCAGCTTGAGCAATTTAGCAATTTAGCAAGAAACACCCTGTTTCTAGGTAAAACAAACAAACAAACAAATCAACACCAAGACCAGGGTTCAATCCCAGTACAATAAATGAATGAATGAATGAAGCAAAGCAGATCCAATAATAGAAAGCAGATTCCATAAAGGAACACAGAAAAAGACAGCAGACTTCTCGTCAAAAACAATACAAGACTGAACTAGCCTATTCTTCTAAAACTGAATACCAAGCAAAAAATATCTTTTGAAAGTGAAGGTAAAATAAAGCTTTTTTAGGATTCATCACCAGCAAACTACCATTATAAGAAAAGTTAAAGGAACTTCATCAGGTAAAAAATTACTGGAAGGAAATGAGAATCTGCAAAAGGAGTAGGTCGCACCAGAAATGGCAGGTACATTTTTAAAGACTTTAAATGAACTCCAACACTGATGATAATTTTTTGTGGAGTTTGTAACAGATGTAGTAAGTATTCAACCAAAAGTCTGAGTACAGAATGAAAGTATTTTGTTGTTTCTTAAATTAAATTGATGTTTTATAGTAAGTTAATAATACATACTACAAAGCAAAGCAACCATATGCAGGTGAGGTATATTTGATGCCAATAAAAGCCATAAAAAAACTCTTAATACTCAAATTAAGGCAAAATAATGCAGAAAAAGGCAATACAAGAGAAGTACAAACAGTACAAACAAATACGCAAATAAATAAAATTTTTAAAAGGTGGTAGATTTAAATCCAAAATAAAATTGAATGTGAATGATTCAAACACACACTTCAGAGTTTTGGAGTGGGTAAAAGAGCAAAACTAAATTATACACTATTGTCAGGAAATTCATTTTAAACACCCAGATACAGATATTTTAAAAGAGATGGGAAATAAGTACTGTAATAACATCTTCTAAAAGCTGGAATGCTATATTAATATCAAAATAGATCACGAAAAAATATTACAGAGATAGAGGGTCCATTAGTAAGTCCATTATCAGCAAAAAAAGTTGTTTTATGCATTTTATCATTGCACAAGAGCTTGGTTCTAAATTTTAAAATGTTAAGTATTTTTCATTTAAGAAATTAAAGAGAAATATCAAATTTTAAAAATTTTATTAGCGAGCCAGGTGTAGTGATGCATGCCTATAGCCCTAACTAACTGGGAATCTAGGGCAGAAGGATCAGTGGTGCCCACAAGTTCAAGACCAACCTGGGCAACACAGTGAGACCCTGTCTCGAAACAATTTTTTAATTTATTGATGATTTAGTGAACTTCCAAGAGAATACACACACACACACACACACACACACACACACTTCTATAGCTCCCATTCATATGAGTATTAGAAATATAAATCACAAAATATACCATTTTTCCAAATATAGTTATACTACTAATTGCTATTAGTTCATTAAAAAGGATTGTACCTATATTGATCAATTTTCCAATCTTGTAATATGAGCAACTCCTTTGAAGATGATATGCACTGTACTAACTATTGTCAGTCTCCTACAATCTATTTTTCTTTAAAATAAAAAAAAATCTACCTTTTTAGTGTTGCTGTGATTAATGCAGTTTCCCAGCTTTTTGTTGTTTAAGTAGTGTAAGAAACCTGTCATTTTCACTTGAAATATTAAAGCTCAAGTGACACAACAATTAAGTTTTAATTTTGTAAAGTTTCACACCACCTCCACCACTTCACCCTCTCTGTATTCTTAGGTTTAAAGAAAGTACAAAGACAAACTTGGGGATCATTAAATGTAAAAATTAAAGCTATGATGTTATTTGAGCTCAAAACAGTGTTGCAGTCTGTAAAATTGACAAGGTCCTTTTATTTTTTAATGCTTCCCCAAGTGCTGGTCAATTATATAAATCTGTAATGAATGACATGAAATATAGCTGCAAAGTCTTTAAGTTTTACTTTGTAAGGAATATATTACATGCTAAAACACATTAAACTAGTACTGTAAAACAAATATGACAGAACTACTTTTTCCAACGTAATAGTTCTTAGCTTCGCTTTTGGCGCATGTAATTTTTTTCAACCCTTTCTGATCAGTTACCTGATGCATTCCTCCCAGTTTTCTTATATGGTTACCCACCCAGATCTACTCAGATTATGGGGCAAACAGGGTAGTGCCGGCTAATGAGGTTTTGCTGGCAGCACAGATTTTTATCCAGAAGATGTGTATCCATAAGAATTAAGGGGATAGAAGTAGTGAAAACTCCAATTAACTAAGGGTTCATAATGGAGCTACAGATAATCTCTCTAGGACTTCTTTGACTCACTTTCTCGAGAATTTCAAGTTAATCAAAAGGAGCTACTTCATTGTTAGAAATTACTTACCAAATTACCTAACAGAGAAAACTTTTTCTAAAAAAAATAGCACAATAATTTGGCAATTGCTTCAATGAAATCAAATTTTTTTAAAAAAGATTATATTGTTAAAACAGTATAGAGAAATTCTTTGTAAGTGTAAACATATGGTATTATTATGAATTGATTTTATCGGTTCCTATCTAAATTGTTAAATATAAAAAATCTGCATTACAAATTTCCACGTGATAACATACATAGGAAATGTGCTATTATACCTTCATTAGATACTTATATTTTGTACATTATATGTAAATTAGGAGATTAGAAATGTTTCAAATCATCTAAGTGTATGTATATTCACATTATATGAAGAAAAAAGGCTAGAGACAAAAGGGACTTAATTTTTCATTTGTCTTCCACAAGAAAGCTTGAAAAATGTTTATTTGTAAAACTGGAATTGAGTTTTTTCAAAGTCAAAATAAGATTCTGAGGGCTGGGAGTTTGGCTCAGTGCCTTAAGTGCCTGCCCTGGCAGGTGCGAGGTTGTGAGTTCAATCCCCGGTGCCGCAAAAAAAAAAAAAAAAAAAAAAAAAAAGATTCTGTCTTGTGAGAAACCATTTGTTTTGATAAAAGATAAAATACTGGCACATCAACCACAAGGTGGTGCTACAACTCCACGCTATTACTGACGCTTTACACATTAACAGACTACAGTAGTTCTGTTTAGATTTTTATAAATGTACCTCTTGGGTAATCAAGAAAGTAAATCTAATAAGATTCATTAAATACATTATTAAAAGTTTACTAAATTCACGGTTGTATGCTTCTATATGTTAACATAAAAGTTGTTTTAAATGACTAAGCATTTATCAGAATACTAAAAACGCTTTCTCAGAAGTCTTTACCTATATCTTATTTTATATTGAAATAACTGAATTATAATAATAGAAACAGATGAATAACTAAAATAAAATCAGATGATCAATATTAAGAAAGAAAAGTGCTTTATCCTTGCAGTAATAGTTCATTTTCTTAATTCCACAGGGTTAGTGTATTTTTGTTTATGAAGTTAGAAAAAGATGTTTACATAAAATATTTTTAAGTGAATTTGATTGTCTCCTTATTTACTTTCATCTAAAGCTTTTTCTCGTCAAAAATTTTTACAATTTGTTGTCATTGAAACAGAAAGGAAAACCTCACTGTGTGTCTTCAAACCCAGGCTGCCCACCAGCTGTGTCTGTGCTGCTGCTTTAAAAATGTGTTACAGAATAGAATACTAAAATATTCCACCCATTTCTCACAGTGAACCTGCAGACCTGTTTCAGCTGCAAAAGGAGTTCATCCTTACTTTCTCAATGTTAATACTGCTACTTTTTGACTGAGCATGAAATAGCTGTGTTTTTGTTTTATTTGTCAATGAGCACTTCTGACTTTTCATTACAACTTATCCGTCAGCACAGATGGCTGACCGTATGTCTGAGCCTCTGGGGTACAATATGCAAGTCCTACTTGGAATGCTTCCAACAGGATGTAAACTATGGTCCTCAAGCCTGTACTTTAAAAAACATATTACTTAGCACACTGCCAACAAATGTCAACACAAAAATACAGTGCTTGCTGTAATGACTTCATTCTGTAAAAGCAATGTACTAGAACACAGTAAGTTTTCCCTAAGAAAAGTAAGAGTAAACCAGTATAAGAATAGCTCAAAAATATTGACGTATTTATTCAATAGTGAATGGAAAAAACTCATATACCAAATGGAATAAAAATTCTTAATAAAAATATTACAGTATATTAAAATTATATAGAAAGTTCTTAAAATATACAACATGTACAGTAGCCAAAGTTCTACAGAAGTTCATGCAGAAAATTCTATAATTAGTGACTTGGACATTTTAATAACTCTGCAGTTTCTTCAAACCTGAAACAGAATAACAAATGATGTGTAAATAAATAAATAATAATAAAGAAAAGGATATGTTGTTAAAATTATGCTTATGCATATAAAATAAGTTTGAATTTTTTTTATTGTTAGCTATACGTACTACAGTACTAATAAACTTTATACTAGGGTCAGAGGAGAAAAAAACTAGACTCAATTCTTGGTGCCTAAGTTATTTCAATGTTGTTTTCAAATTTTAAAAGAATCTTATATGTAATTTTTAAAGTTATTTGGTTACATAATATCCACTTCAAAGATTTTTACATAATATTCTCATACAGTTTCGTTTTATATTTTCTTTGAACTAGTCTTTATAAATCAGATGTAATGTCATTTGTACTATATAAAAGTATCATGGTCAGTATTACCTTATAACTTACTAGTGATACTTTAACTGTAAAAAAATCTCCAAACCACCCATCTCCATATGTTTATTGTTCTGCTTAATCAGTTATCAAAATAGGATAACACTTCATTAACTACCAACCAAAAATATCTTTGCATTCTTTAATCCACAGTTAATTCTATTAACACTGTTATACATCACTTGGTGGAAATGAAAACAATGACTCATCTTACAAACACATAACTGTACATGGATTTATGATCCACTGGAGTCTTGAAGGAAATTCCACACCTGACTGAGAGACCTTTAAGGTTTGAAACACATATGTACATTCTATATATACTGTAATCCAATACAATTCCCTATAGAGAAATGAATTTCTGTTGCCCCTTTCTGTTACTTACATTTTTTTCATCCTTTCCATTTTCTGGATTGTTGTTTCCTTTAATTTAAAAAGCAACAAATTTAGGTGATTTCTTAAAGTAAATCATCCTCAAATACGGACCATGAACATGTAAAACAGTCTGAAACATTTTATTGAGTACTATTTACTCATCACAATGTCTGAGATTAAGATTTATAGTTTTGCTATTTTTCTTGATAACAGTATATGACTAAAATCAATGCTTGCTTGTTTTCTTAACCTTTAAAAGAAATCATCTAGGCAGTTGTCAATTCTTCTTACCTCTGAGATATCTTTCAAACCACAGTAATTAATAGTGGAGGCTCTGGGAGTTGAATTTGTTGACTCTGTATTATAGCCAGAGGTCAGAGGAATATTTGCTGGCCTCTCCATTTTGATTTTTCTCTCTGTGAAGATGGAATTAAGATTTAAGTTATTTTTTCCTTTCACTGCAGTGTCAAATATCTAAAAATCTTATTATAGATGGAAGACAAACACTTTAATGCAAAATAGTGACTGGCATATCAAAAAGCGAGTTTTTAGTATTCAAGTGCATAGCCTGTCTACATATAGAGATTTAGATGCTAAAAACTCATAAAAAATTGCAAAAGCAGGTTTGATGATGCACAACTGCAATCCTAGCTAATCAGGCGGCTGAAACAGAAGAAACGAGTTTCGTCATACAGTTAGTGGGATTTCTCGATTTAAAACTGAAGTTGTAGAGACATGGATCAGTCTGTTTTGTCTGCTTTTCTTGTCATTTGTTCCATTCCCCTATTTTCTTTGTAGAATGACTCCTTCTGCTTACTCATTAGGGTGAATTCGGACAAAACTGTCAAGCTAATTCAGGCTCAACACAATGTGCCTAACTTACTCTCAGTGTTCAAATTTCAAATTTTAAGGGAGAATGCAATTTGGCTTTTAGGATTATTTGCTAGTTTGGCAGCCTCCTCTTGACCAGTTAGCTGAGTGTAGGGGTCAAGATCACACTTTTGAAGACTGGCTAGATCCAGATGGTTTAGCTGGGGCTGTGGGTAATAGGGTAGTTTTAAAGAATAATTTGAAACTAAGAAGGAACTATTATCTATTGTGCCCAGAATCTTTTATTATTTTTTATGAGAAGAGATAGGTGTCCTTTGAAAGTAGTGAATATTTATGTTAATCCAAAAAAGAGGAAGAGAGAGGAGCCAGAGCTGTGAAGGTGACAAAATTAACGGTGAAGGAATGGCTTTCTTGGCCCTATGTTTTGGGGCCTTGACTTTGAGGTATTTACCCTTATTCAGGGATGTGCATCATGGTGGAAGAAAGCTAATACTAAGTAGGCTGGCAGATTATTCAGAGAGACAGCCCCTTGGAGGGTTCGGGGGTTACAAAGTGGAGCATATACAGAACAGCAGCTGTATGGTTACTAGCCAGATCAGTTAAACAAGCAAAGCCTTGTTTAAAAATCATGTTTCTTTTTTTTTTTTTTAGCCATGTCACAGGGGTCATCAAAAGAACTGGTAACCAGGAGCAGGTTAGAAAGAAAAGGGGAGACCAGTCATCCCTGACACCAGGCCCCTGAAGCAAGTTATTCGAGGGCTTCAGTGGTGATTGCTAAGAGATTCCTGTGAAGAAAAGAAATCTTCTAAAGTTTGGGACACCAGATCTAGCCAACTCTTCTTACATAATCATAAACCTTTTACCACCAAGTTGGGGGATTACACTTTTTACCAATAAGGGAACAAGTTGAATCCTTCACTGTCTTATTATTACATACATAATTTATTATATTCAAAAAAGAATTCATTATTTTTCCCAAACCTCCTGCTCCGAAATTCCTTATTTAAGAATAACAGCCACCCAAACACAGAGGCCAATTAAGTGACTACTCTTAACTTTTCCTTTCTTTCACCTCTCCTGTTTCTATCAGTAACCAAGGTCTTTCGATTTTAACATCCAAGTATCTCACAAATAAAGTACCTACTTGGTTAGTATCATGATTGGTGCCTTAGTAGCAACTCTCATCTGAGACTATATAAGTGTTGATAAAAATCTATGGCTTTGGGGTAAACTATGATTTTGTCTTTCTAGTCTTCAACTTCTTTCATGTGCCCATGTGTAACCTTTCTTCTAATCACAATAGAATAAATCACAATCTTTTTTTAGAGCCATATTTTGGTTAATACTATATTCTTTTTTTCTGAGGGAAAACAGGAATAAAACAAAGAAGACAAAACAAAACAAAACAAAACAAAACAAAACAAAACAAAACACGGTTCTGACAGTTGGTAGCCTATCCAGCAATTAACCTGAGTTACTGTTTCCCCCATGAACATAAATGATGTCATAGAAAAACATTATATGAGATCACAAAACAGAAAAATACAAAACCTGGTAAGTGTGAAAAGACAAAACAAGGATTCTATATAATCACAAAAAATGACCAGATACAGCCCTCTCTCCACTAATTTAAGTGCTTGTTTTCCACTGAAAATTTCAGCCCCATTTTATTCTTATCATCAGTCTTCAAAATAGCACTAAAATCAGAAGACTCTTAATTTCTTTAAATCCTCTCCAAAATCATCCAACAGAAATACAGACCTTAAAATGCTCTCCTAACTCACTCTTAGTGAGACACTGAGGTGCCTTACTGAGGAACACCACAATGTTGATAAAGGAAAAACAAATCTGGAACCTCACAAAAATCACTCCCGATTGAGCATAATTGTAAGAGTAGAGAGGCAAATTACTGCTCTGAGTCCAAATAAAATCAAACTTTCTGCTTCCAAGGAGCACACATGTGTGAGGTATAATGTATAAGGCTTTACAAACGTGACCCTTCAATTTATATAGACTAGATTATAAACTCCATCAGATCAACTATTAAACTCAGTGATAATCTATAGTCATTTTCAGATAGTGATCCATCTTATCACTCTGAGTACAGTGGCTTAAACTTAGCTATGTGCTTTCTAAACAGAATTAAGGTATATGGTACTTTGTAGAAATGTTATTAAAAAAATAATAAGCTCATTGCAAAATTGAGTTTGAAAAGGCAATGCTTTGCAAATAGCACATTCAAGGTTCTTTCAAAACATAAATACTTGAGCTCTATTATATGTAGATATTAGAGACAAGTTATATTTCCTATCTGCTAGACAGACTATAATAATTTTGCTTTTAAAAATCTTTAGTTAAGCTTTAATATTTGTTAAATAGATGCATGAATGATCAATGGGAAAATGTCAAATCTGATACTGGTAGTCTATAATAAACTTAATACCTAAAATAGCATCTCTGAATTTAATAGACTAATCTCTCGAATTGTTTTGTGTATCATGAAATTGGCATAAGCACTAAGTAAACAGTGGTTAAGAAAAAATTTCAGAGCCAGTTGCCTGAATTCAAACCTATTCAAAATATCAATGTGACCTTTGGCATAGTTAATCTTACTACACTTCCTCAACTCGAAAATACAGACAATAACAGTACTTATCTTGTATGGTTATTTTGAGAATTAAATAAATTAATCTAGTAATTACAACAATGCTAGCACATAGTGCTATAATGTATTATTGTTATTATTATTATTGTTACATGTACTTTAAAGAGTTAATGAAGCTGCGAACACCCACGTCTATTAAAATTTAACTTCATGAATTCTCAATTGTACAAACTATCTTTTATAAAAATGACTTAATCACAGACATGAGAAAATTCAGACCTTTGTCTTTTAAAAGAATATGAGACTCAAAGAACAAAAGTTGCTGCTGAAAAACAGAAGAGATTCTCCCAGCTCTGCCACACTGAAAATATCACTATGCAGTCAGGTAACAGAAAAGATCATCAATGAACTGCTTGCGTGCAAGAGATCTGCGATACTTTACAGGTTACTAAAAAGTTTTTCTCTTTTACATATATCATTCATACACAAGAATGTTAGTACTTAAGTTTCAAAACTAGAAATCGTAGAGGTCTATTTTTGTTGTTTTAGAGTATTTTATTGTATGAGAATGATTACAAGACTAAAATATCTCTTAAAAGTTTGCAACTCTGTACATTGAAATTTACTTATCTATGCTATATAAGTAAGTAGTTTATCAAGCAATATTTGGCTTTAGTAGTTTATAGGTTAATTTCTTTTTTCTAGAAGATTTGAAATTTCTTTTAAAAAATGAGGCTTGAGAATATCAAAATTACCAAATACCCCAAAAATTTTCTTTCTGGAAGCCCTCTAGTATAGCACCAATACTAATATCATTAAGAACTTACCAAGAGTCACCAGATCTATGTCACTGCAGGAAGCATAGTCATCACTCACTGCATTAAATTCTACATATTCATTCTGCAAAGTAATTAAGTATTTAGAACAAAATGAAAAGTGTTTTCATTTTATACTGTCAATCATAAAAATATAACCATGGTACAAGAAATATTTAAGTAACTATTTTATTTACAAAGCAATACAAAAGAATTTCTATATATAAGAAATAATCTTTTACTGTGCAAGCAGATAGTAAACTTTTTGAGCCTACCAACTTTAGGAAGACAAAGATAGACCAGAAATTGAATTCTAGGTAATAGGTAATAGAAACAAATTTCACAGATTTGATAAAGCAATGGTAAATGTAGTAACTATTTCTATGAAATTCACACCATGACTAAAGTTAGTAAAAAAAAAAGTAAGAGTTGTATTTTCAAATTTTCCTCTTCTACAACTTGTCCTGCAAATTGGAAAAACTATTTACACTACAAGATATAAAATAATTTGAAAGTTTACATAAACAAAACACATATATTCTTGCCTCATTTTAAGTACTTCAAGTATTATTAACAACTAAAAGCTCAGACTATCATATTTGATGAAGAGAAAAATAATAGCCACAATAAGAACAAGAAAACAGGCTATACACAGGACTTTAAACATTTTCTCATTACTCAGTGGATATGCTTGTCACATTTAGCTTTTCCAAAAGAATACACACACAATAAAAGAAATACTTCACTATATCTAAGATAGTCTATACATATCAAGGAAAGAAAATACCTTTTTAGACAAAAGCATTTCTGTTTCAAGAAGAGTGATCCGACTTAGAAGATTAGTCCACGTCTTTTCATCTACTATCACCTTCCCTTTCATTGTTTCCTCCAAACAGTCTAGCCTTTTCTCTATCCAAGTCAACTTACTAAGTTTTTCTTGACATTCAGCAAGCATAGTTTGTAGTACAGTAATCTCAGAATTACTTTTTATATCCTAAAATAATTAAAAAGATTAGAGACAATAATATACAAGCTGAAGTCCCTTTAAAAGCAATGTATTTCAATTTCTATTCTGTTATTTCAGTAGTTAGAAGAGGCAGTACAGCATGAAAATTAAGAGAATTAACTGCTGAGGGCAGGTTACTTAGACAAGTAAACTAGTTCATTTGAGATTTATAATTTGATGCCATTTCTTCATTCAAAAAAACCAGGTAACAATAGCATCTACAGCTGGGAGTATAGCTCAGTGGCACAGCACCCGCCTGGCTAGCGCAAGGTCCCAAGTTCAATTTACAGTACTCCCCCCCAAATAGTATCTACTTAATAAGTTTTTTAGTTAATCTGCATAATATTCTTAAACAATACCAGATAGTACAATAGAACTGTCACTAAATACTAACTAGCTTCTTGTAATATCACTAGCATGAAGCCAAGAGGAAATGACTAAAATGACTACTCACTGACAATATTAATTCCCTTTACAATAGGAAACAAGCCTAATGACCATCTGGTGGGTTTTATAAATGTTATTCATATACTAAGATGAATAGATGTCAGCGAACACAGAAAAAAGACAGAAAATAATATTTTAGCAGAAACAGTAAAGATTAGACACATAATGGGATTTGTGGCAATAAAGAATAATAAATATGATATTCAAAGAGACAGAAAAGGATAGCAAGAACTAAGAAAGGTAAATGACAGGGCAATGAAGTACCAAGAGTTTCCATTCACCAATGTAGGAAATAAGTGGTAGAAAACCTCCACTATACACAGTGGTATATATCTATCTTACTAGACTGTAAATTCCTTGAAGCCATGTCCTACGTTTTACCGTTCTTTGCATTACTCACAGAAAATAGCCAAAATGTTAAACAGAACTATCAAGTAACATATATTCAGTAAAACTTACTGATTCTGAAGTTGTAACACAGGTAATGTGTCATGATTAATAATTTCAACAGTTACAAACATTCCAGAGTTTAAATGCTAAGTTAATCATGCACAAAGCAAGAAACAAAGTCCAAACTTCTTACTTCCTCCTCAGTCTTGGTTTCAGGGACTTCTACCTCAGTGACCTTTATCTCAGAAGCCTTTAAGTCTGGCACATCACATACATCATTATCATCTGTTACTGAGCTTTCTGTATCTTCAGGAAGGTTAATATCATTTTCATTATACAGGTGACGAATAACCAGAGCTTTCTTCTGCAGAGACAAATATGCAAGAAATATTTCAGTGGTTTCACTCCCACATTGTTTGAAACACACACATACAGTAATTTTGCAAAAAAGAATGCCTGGCCTTCCTTTCACGATTTACGAAGGTTTAAATTACCACAATTCGAGTATACATCAAAATATTATGAACTATTATTACAATACATGTGATGATGAAATTATAGTTTGGACTTTTAAAAGCACTTTTATATTTTAGAAAAAAATATTTTTATATTTTTATTTAAATATACCTGAATTTTTTTTAAATGTTGGGGAAAGTGGTTATAATGAAGATGAAACAAGATTAGCAGAGAGTTTATAAATTGTTGAAACTGGATGCTAGATATCATTAATGTTTTAAATGTTCCATAATAAAAGTTTTCACATAATTTATAAACAAGAATTAGCTGAGATTCATTATGATTTCTTTCTATTACATTACAATGTATTAGACCTTCGGCAAACAATTCAAATTTCATAATGACAAAAGGGAAGTCCTGAAAAAAAAGACTAGGTTACACTACACATTTATACAACAGGGTTCTTCTGCCTGTTTTTCTAAAAATAATTTGAATATCTACTATAGAATTTAGTATATGTGACAAAAAAATTACAAACAACATTTTGTATAACACATTGGGAAGGAGAAAATTTGCTATAGCAAAATTGATTCAATTTTTGCCTATAAACAAAGACTCGTGGATTGTAACTTCTATAAATCTGAAAACTTTAGTCATTCAAACTCCTGATAATTAAAAATGTGATGTAAACCATTTAATTTTGAAGGAAAACAAAGAGAACTTAAGAAACTGAAAACAAGTGTAATGTCTCAAAATACTGCATTTTTCTTTTTTAGAGCAATTTAATTACCTTTCAGCCCCATGTTAAAAGATTGAGAAGAATATCAACTTAACTTTAGTAAGCACCTAGTACTGTGTTAAGCACAATAAAGATAAATAAAACCAGTGTAAGAAAAACCTTATTTATAAGTTTCTACTTGGAGAAGGATATGCAATATAAATCATCTAACAGATGAAAAATAGAATCATATAAAACTAATAAATTAGGTGACTTAGAGGTGCAAGTAGATAAGAAATACGACCAATTATGCAGACTTTCATCCTCTTACACGTCCTTTTCTTACTGCCCTCATTACCTGGAGCAAAGCAATCACATTTAAAAATGTTATTGGAATAAGAACCTGTTCTTAGGGTAAAATTACACTTTAAAAAGGCACGGAAGTGTGAAATCTTTTAAATAGATTTTAAATCATTTAAAGTGGATTCAGGCAAAAAGCGTTCACTAGATTGTACTTCAGCTTTATATCCTTTAGTTAATTACACACTGATTATTTAGCTGGTATTCTACTCTTCAATCTCACAGTTTTCCACAAAGGCAAGATGCTGAAAGTACATTTATCATTAAAAAAATAATATTTTGGTTTAAATCTCCCTTGGAGATGGAAAACCTGTATCAATAAGTGTATTGGGTTAATTTTACCACACATGCACAAAGAATACAAAGGCAAAGAAGATATTATGAACAAAAGGAGAATACTCAAAACACTCCAAACCACATTCCATACTTGCAGGTTATCAGCTGTTACATCATTCATACTCCTGGTTACAGAAATATCAATGTATACAAATGAGTCATCATAGTCATCTTCATTACTAAGGGTAGATTTTTCATATACCACAGTTTTGTGTTTTAGGAAGACTATATACATAATTAAGAGCAAATGTGGATGACTGTATAACTCTTAAGTCATCAGTATTTTGCCTGGAAAATGAGGCAAAATTCAAATTAAATATAAAAAGCTCCATCAATTTTATATTCCTATGCTTTTTAAAACATTTCTTTTATTTTTTTACAAATCAAAAACAATAATATTATAGGTTTACAAAGCAAGATGATAGGAATTTGACAATGGTTGCAATATTGCATATCACTACCTTCAAAAGGGTTGTTTAGATTAGCAGATTATTTGTATGCTTTTCTTGTAACTTCAGGAATGTTTTCCAAAGAATAAAGTGACGCTTGTTGTTAAAAAATCTCTACAATGTACTATCTGAGTAGCTGTCTCACTAAGTACTTAAGGAAATGAGTCTTATATATTGAATTCATTAATTAGGTAACTCTCAAACTACACAGCACATTTTCTTTGTATTTTTTCTACCTTTCCTGAAGTCATGAATCTGCCAGTGACATCAATGCCCACAGGCTCTGCAGGTGTTTTCTCATTGCTTGATGAAGGTTCTGAGTGAGCAGAAATTTTTTTTCTTGGTTGTGAAGGAGTCTAAACCATCAACAACAATGTGTTAGACATAACAAATTTTATGTGAAAGCATAATGCAAATTTAATTCCATTATCACTTAAATATTCACTTCTGAAATATAACTGACAAATAATGACACTCTAATGAAACTATATGTCTTTTAAAAAATAAGCGATGAAAATGCATCATTTTTGAACTTAGTACAAACAGTTCCAAGTCACAGATGTGTAAAAACAACTGAATAATATTTAAAGCAAACGTGAAGTTTAAGGGTCCCCAAAATTTTGAAGAATGCAATAATTACACTAATAATTTGGTACTTAGTGTACTGATTTCATATATCAAAATATCGGGCCATTTAGCACAAGACAGTAGTCAAATCTGTTCATAAAATTACCTTATCAACACCACACAATTCTTTGTGCTTTTTCATTACACAATTCAAAATATCACAAATAATCTGGATTTTCCATTCTGCAAACCCATGTTGCATAAATTGTTTTTTTGTCAAAATTGGTTTATAATCAAATTGATCGCGAAGAAGCTGCAAAGAGGAAAAAGACGGATGTAATAATTAGGAGCAATTTTTTTCTTTAATCCAAAATGATAAAAAGCCACCTGGTCAGAAAGAGTAATAGCTACCTTTGAGAAGGTAAGGTGGATCAACCCAATAAGTAAAGGTTACTAAAGAGATTTACAGATCTGTGTGAGTCATGACCCAGTAGGAGAGGTATCCAGGTAGAAAACAGGTGGGTAGCGAGTGCCAGAGAGATGGCTGTCCAGAGAGATAGAAAAACAGTCAATCATCAAAAAGATCAAATATCCTCAGAAGTACTAGAAAAATTCCTTAACGCATTAAAATACCAAACTAGATGTCAGAAACCTATGGCCATATTTAATTATTCTACTACCATGTGACTTTTAGATAAGTTAGTAGGTCTTTTGTACTCAAATCTCTCATTTGTAATAGACTATCAGTTTCCAGAGTTCTAATAATGTGGAACCAGAGAATTTCTTAAAAGTGCCATTGAGACTTCTATGAAACCTTTCTGAGATTAATAGCAAAAAACAGGAAGATTAAGTAGAAGATTAATAGATCTGTATATGAAACTCCTATGTCATGAAATGCAATTCCACTTTTTGTTAAAGATTAGATCTGACAAGTAGGGTTTACTATAAAAACATTTAACAAAACTATAGCATTTGAGCAAAAATCAATGATAAAAATAGGTTGTTTTTAAAAAGTCAAATGTGAGATTAAAATTCAATATTCATATAGAAGAAGTAGATATAAGACTTGGTCTCAGACCTCAAAGAACAAACTATTTCAAAGTTTGAGTCCTTACTCACAAATAAGTAAGTTAGCTCATAATTCTATCAACTACAACTTTTACTGAATATAGTTAAACTTCTAACTTCTGCCAGTGTATCAAATTTTACAATTTAATACAAAAAGGGCAAATGATAGCCACTGACAAATGTTTATCAGTCACCACAATTAGAGTAGAGAACATTCAGAAAGCAAACTTGAATTACATCTTGATTTCAATAGAGACTATATTTTAATGACACAGATGTGAAAGCATTCTGTCAGCTATACATGCTGCATACCCAGTGATGTACCACATTAACATTTTGGTCAGTGACAGACCATGTACACAACAGTGGTTCTATAAGATTACTATGGAACTGAAAAAGTTCTATTGCCTAGTATTTTTACTGTGCTTTTTCTATGTTTAGATACACAAATACCTATGTGGTATTACAATTACCTATACTATTCAGCACCACAACATGTAAGAACTTGCAGCCTAAGAGCAATAAATAAGTGTAACATACAATATAGGCTAGGTGTGGCAGTAAGCTATACCATCTATATTTGTGTAAGTATACTCTATGATATCTACATAATAATAAAATCTGACTACTGACACATTTCTCAGTATACCCACTGCTAAGTGACATGTAGCTATATTTAAGGAGTTATTAAAATACTCATTTTTTAAAAAAAATCATTTAATAACATTTAAAATAAGTATCATTTCATAAGTTTAAAATACCTTGTAGACAGTATCCATAAAGCGCACGTCATTCTTTGCTATGAGCTCTACACTGCATTCCATGAGATGTTCTGTTACATAGGGAGAGTATGAGGTAAGAGAATAGCTGATGATGGGCAAAGTTGCTGCTGTGTCTCCCTTTATCAAACTGTTAGGAAAAAAAGAAAGACTTTCAATGAGCATAATTCTTAAAGTTGCATAATCAAGAAAGTGTTAAAATGTTGTCAACAACTTCATACTATGGCCATAATAACTGAGTGATACGTAACTCTCCAGATTGTGTCTCCAACTTTAAATCACTCTAGCAAGACTACTATGCAATACTATTATCCATCGGCTAGTGTGCTCAAAAGCTTAGTATAGTATTGCTCTCCAGTGCCAACAGTCCACTTTTAGTACTTACCACCTTATGGTTCTCAAGAATACCATGATTTTGCAAACAATTATTGCTATCTATCTA
Organism: Dasyprocta punctata; assembly: GCA_004363535.1. Classification (NCBI taxonomy): domain Eukaryota; kingdom Metazoa; phylum Chordata; class Mammalia; order Rodentia; family Dasyproctidae; genus Dasyprocta; species Dasyprocta punctata. The sequence goes on from RJWM01003768.1 coordinate 39,167, forward strand.
AATAGATCTTATAAATAGCTTATGTTATGGAATAACCTAAAAAGTATTCTGAATGACACCCTTGGGTCAATAAGAAAAATGTTCAAACACTACACAGAAAACAGGAAAATACTGGTCTATTTCAGAATCATTCCTATCTAAAATATATTTTAAAATGCTGATGTATAAAAGTGATGAAAAGACAATTTGTCTATTTAATCAGGTCAAGTCCCCACAATTCAGGATTGTCAAGGTTTTTCTAGCTTGAAGAACCAACATAATTGGTATAAGCGGGGTACCAGCAGTGCAGGTCTGTAATCTCAGCATTCAGGCAGAAGAAGAGGATTATAAATTTGAGCCCAGCCTGGCAACTTGGTTGAGACCCTGTTTCATAAAACAAAAAAGGGCTGGGGATGTAGCTCTGTACAAAGTTCCTGTGTTCAATCCCCAGTACTACAAACACACACACATACACAAATGATAAAACCAAAATGATGACTGGTACATACTATGATTACATTTATTTTATAACTTCAGTTTCTCACCTATAATACCTGTAATAACAGTAACTAGACTTTTTATTCTCCTTACTATCCTTTCATTCATAGCCTTCTCTTGGGATTAGCTCTTCCCAGGGTATAATTACAATACCCACTCTTTTATATAAAATCCATTACTCGAGGATTCTACTGAGTAGCTGGTATAACCAAATTTTACTCTATACTTGAATAGATGCCTAACCTGGATTTGTCTCTTGATACTTGTCCATTCACTCAATCTCTTATCAGGTTCAGTTCTAGATGTGGAGACCCAACAGTGAACAAAATGAAGTCCCAGGCCTCAGCTTATATTCCAGTGGGAAAATATTTATATATCAATCAATGATGACAGGTATGGGCATGTGCTATAAACAACCAGAAATATTAAAAGATAAATAAAGGCATAAAGCCAGGGACAGTGGCACATGCCTGTAATTCCAGCATTTGGGAGGCTGAAGCAAGAGGATTAGGAGTTCAAGGCCAGCCTGGGGTACATAGTGAGTCTGAGAACCGTTTAGGCTACCTGGCAGGACCATGTCTCAAAAATAAAAACAAAACACCATCAAAATCAACTGTGTCATATTAGATTAGCATAAATATAGGAAAAGTATATTTTGCTATACTCTATATAAGATTAATCTTCAAGGATAGTACAGGTTGCCACAGAAAATCTTAGTAACCAGAATTTTCCCTATCAAAAAGAACATATAGCTTAATAGTATAAACTCTACACTCCATAAATGAATAAACAGAGACTGACAAGAAATGGTAGCAATCTGCTCATTACATATTTACTTAAAAATAAGGAATACTATCCAATGAATTTGAAAGGAGTAGGCTATATAAGTAATAAATCCATTACATGTCTATAGGATTAAAATTATACAAAGATAATACATTACACTGACATACTGTGTTTATAGATGTATCTTAAATGTCCTGAGTTGGGATTTTTCATTAATTCATACCTATAAACAACTTCCTGAATTGACTGCTTTCCAAAATATGTTAACCAGTTCAAAGTAAATTTAAATAAGACCCAGACAAAAACCTTTATTTTTCTTTAGGTATTCCTCCCATGTCATATAGTATCTCAAATTTTTAGCAAGAAGAATATAAGTAAGTTTGGTATTACAGCTTACCCAACATAATCCACCTCTTTAGGATAATTTAACAAGCGAAGCACTTGTTCCAGTTTCCGTAAGCTTCTTTTTAAGTCACCTGTTGCCATTATTAACATTCGACTCAGTTCCAACTCTTAAAATAATTTTTCACCTAAAAATAAAAATCTATGAATCACTGGTTAAATCTGTGTATGTTTTGAAGCTTCTCTATTCTATTCTATACATACCTCTGATGGTCACTTACCATATTTTATCTAACCCTAGTTATATTTCTCCTAACTTACTCTTTTCCCTACTGGCCAAGCGCTCGCTGCTTACAATCTATGCACTAAAAATTCCTAAATATAAAATAAGCTTTCACTATATCCATCAACATTTTCCTTACAAAAAATAAGTTTGCCTTATATCCATGTTACTACAATTGATGATCTTTTTCCACATAATTAAATGTGAAAAATAAGGTATCATTTAGAAACACACATCATACTGAAATAACCTCAATTAATCGCTATCTTGGATGCCTATGGAAACTACATAATACTATCAGTAAAAACTGGAGACAAAAAGAAATTTATCATAGAAATAGTCATTCAAATAGTTGTCAATCAGATGCCTTTTTCAGAATAAAAATAAATGAGTTTAAAAAAATTCAGAGTTTACCAATAACTTACTCACCTAAGCAACTACCTTTCTATTTCTTTGATAAGACAAAGAGTTTTACAGTCCGAGGAAATTGAACTGGAGGGGTATCAAATTTGGAAACATCAGGCAAGGTAAAGAATACAGAACAAAAAAATAAAAATACAGTTTCTTCTTATACCTCAGCTTCAAGAAAGTGCTAGATCATATCCTCTATGGCAGCAGATTGGCAAATTCTATTCTATGCAAAGTACACAAATATAGGGGAAAATACCTTTAACTAGGCTAACACTTGAGGGAGATCTCCAACAAAAAGGTCAGGGTCTGATCCAATAAGCTTGCAGCCAAGTGCAATCCATGCGCTAGCTATAGCCATGCATCTCTTTTCAGTGACCCATGCTTAAAACTGAATATACATACAAAGGCTATAACTATGAAAAGGAAGTTTTCAATATGTGAGGCAGAGGTCAATATAAAACAAATTTAGAAAGATTTGGTAGTATAGAGTGTATGAAATAAAGAGAAAATTTCAAAATGAAAATTATACATACTGCTCAAGTTATGATGTGGGTTATGTCCTGATAAACCCATGGTAAGAAATGCTGCCGGGTGGGGGGATAAACTGATTCTAAATTCATATGGAAATGTAAAAACGAAAGGATAACTATCAAAATCTTAAAAATCAAATTGGAGGACTTAAGCTTCATACTGTGTATGAAGACTTTTTATAAAAGTAAATTTGGAATCAGTGAAAAGATGTACATAGTAATGAAGAGAACAAATCCAGAAACAATCAATGCATATGAGACAGGAGATCAGGGCTTGGCCAAGCTAGCTGGCGAATTAGGTGACCTGGTAATTACAAAATCCTAGGACACATGCACAGAATGGTTCCCAAAGCCCTGCATGTGAACTTCTCTTGAGAACTTGAACAGGATTTCCACAGGACGACCTAGACCTGACCAGCCTGAGGAGCAGGTGACACACAGGACAATCCATGTTTAGTCTTTGCCACTGTGTTCTCTTGCATGGATAGCAGCCCTCACACTGTAGAGTGTACTTCTTTTCCACTTTTACTTGGCCCAGACTTACTCTGCAGAGTCCTTTTACTACCTTTAATAAAACTTTGCTACCGTTTGTGCTTGTCTTGACAAATTCTTCGCTCTGGACAGAAAGAACCTAGAAACCACGTCCAGATGGAGACTCTCACACCCCTAAATCTGGTAACATATAGAGTGACAACAGGTGATACTGAGTAGCAGCGGAAAAAGGACAGTCTTTTCCAATAAATGGTGATTAAAAATGAGTTGCTGAGTATATTTTTAAATATGGACATTTCAGTCACTATTTCTCAGCCAGCTGATTACACCATTTACATTTTTATTTTTAGGCAGAGGGACTCTCAGGTACCATCAAATGAGAGGTAACTGGAAAAGAGAGGAAGTGATCCTGAAATCAAATTATACAAAGTACTGGCCAAGAAGATCAGTTTTATTTAACATCTTTTAGGCTTTCTGAGGTCTAGATGGACACATGGAAGCTGTAAAAGATTTTCTGAACTAAGCAACGTGTGGTGGCATACACCTGTAATTCCAGCACTCTGGGAGGCTGAAGCAGGAGGATCACAAATTTGAGCGCAGCCTTAGTGACTTAGTGAGACCTTGTCAGGAAATAACAAAATAAAAGACAACTGGATATATAGCTCAGTATGAGGGTCCTGGGTTCAAACCCCAGTACTGGAAGAGAGAACAAGTATTTTCTTACTAGCCTTTACTTTTCTGGGAAAGATAAAGTAAGAACTAATTGGGCTATAACTAAGAAAGAACCTATACTTGGGTTTTACCACTGGGTAATGTTTGTAGGTCTAAGTTTGTTTTAGGTTCCAGGCCTATCTAACTTAACACAATTCTCAGATGCCTTCTTCCCATGAGACATTCATTAACTTTAAGTGTATCTTTTCTCACAGACCTCCTTTAGTCCTTCCAAATGTACATTCTATCTTTCCAGTAAATGCAATTTTGTTTTGTCTAACACTGTGATATCTTTCCATCTTTCCTTTTTCTGATGTCCTGGGACACATTATTTCTACCACTGGAAATCAAAGTTTTGAGCACAAAGTATTTGTCTGAAACACATCCTTTTCAGTAATAGCCAATATCCATTTTGAAGAAAAGAAAGATACCAAAAGCCAATTTGGATCTGCAGGTGAAATTGGTATAAAAGTATAGCAAAAATAAAGGGATTAGCAGACATAAGCACTACAGAAAAAGATTTACAGCTACTGTTGTTCGTTTTTAAGAAAGGCTTTACTGAAATTGTTAAAATATTGGAAAACAATCCGATTTTGTAAGCCTGCAATGTTACTGTTGTGTATTTGCTCTAGTCGTTTGTTTGTCTCTTTTGCTTGTTGTCTTTGTTTTATATGTCTTTTTTTTCTGTTTTTTCTTCGCTTAAATAAAAAAAAATAAAAAATAAAAAAAAATATTGGAAAACACTAAAATTAAGATACTGAAAGCAGCCAACCTACTACTTGTGCATATTCAACAGTAAATCCAGAGATGAAAAATAACTTGCTAGTCTGAGAAAACTAGTGAACATTTTTACTTTATTATCCTTATCAAAGGAAATTAAAAGAAAACAGGAGCTACTACTCTGCTTATAACACATTCCATCATTAAGGCATCAATATTGCTTCTTAGCTTTCTCCAGAGTTCTGCCTACAACTCAGACTGCTCAAATGAATTTATGGAAGACGGCGTGAAAGGGCATATCGCCGCAGTTTAAGATTTTTAAGCCGGTTCAATCTCACGGCAGTTAGAATTCATTTAAAATTATGACTGTCAATGAGATGTTACTGGATTCTGTGTTTTTTGTTCAGCATAAAGCAGATACACTGACTGTAATAGCTAATAGTGGATGGTTAAGGGTTTGTAGCTCATAATCCTCTACAACACCTTTAAAAAAAAGTGTCAGAAATGGAGGAACAAAGATGAGTAAAAGTTAAATGTATAAATAATTCGTTTTTGCAAAAAAAGTGTGGAAAATACTGTTACAAAAGAGAAACAAAGTTTGAGGGAAGAAAAGCACTTCAGTAAAAGAGGTTAATGGCACTGCTGTGCTTACATAAAACTTTTCAAAAAGTTTGATAATATTTCTGGAAAATAGTCTAGGACAGCCATAATTCCAGATCAAATAAGAATTAAGATTTCAAGACTGAAAGATAAAATTGATGGAGAAATATTTGAAACATCAAGAAAATGCAGGCAATCAAAACACAAACTACTTGCAACTCTTCCTTACAGTGAGTTTTTTGAAGAAGGCGGATGGATGCTCAGCTCAGAGGATCCAATAGGAATCAGTCAAAAGCTTCCCAGCCCTAAGTGTAACCCAAATTTAGGAGGATGAGCTGTCACGATTCTTCCTACTTCGTGTTATAACGAGCTGCGTACACAGGCAAGCTACAGTGAGGACTCCGCTCCCGCCACCTGATTTAAAAGGACAAAAACACAGACCTGATAATTCACCTGGGGTCTCGGTAAGGACAGCAGAGAACGGCAACCTCGGACCGAACCAGGGCACAGCCCGAACGGCTCCCTCGGGTTCACCAGCAGCCGCCGAAGAAAGAAGCGGCCTCACAAGGCCTCGGGTAGGGCCCAGCAAAGAGAGGGAAAGGAAGCATAAGTAACTAGAGACAGTCACCGGAACCGGCCTCCAGCTGCCACTCCGGGCGCCGTGGCGCGGTTCTCGCGCCGACCGTTTGTATTCGCAGCGGCGGCCTCCAGCCTGCCAGGAACCGCGGCTAGACCTTCAAAGCGGCCGCTGCTCCGCACTCCGGGATTCCGCGCTGCAGATTCCGAGCTGCAGATTCCACACCCCGTTCGTCCAGGCTCTGAGGAGACTGACAACGTCGAAAGCATCCTCAACTGCCAGTTCGATATTAACTTGCAGATTAGAAGTCAGTATAATTTAGATAATTAGAATGGCTCAGACCTCGAAGCGAGAAACAAGGAATCTATGGCGAATCTAAAGAAGCAGGAATTAAAATGCTTCTTCTTTAAGGGCCAGAACTCAAACGTCACTTCCGGCAACAATAGGAAATGTCAACTCGGACAGTCGGCGGCTGACTCCAGCAGCTTGAGGTGCTGTGTGTTCTCTGGGGTCTAGTGGTGTTTCTGGCAACATTAACACCGTCTTCTTCACCGACGTGAAGTTTGGACAGGCTTCTCCATGGCCTGGGCACCCGTTCCCGGCTAAGTCACTTTCTTTTTTGGCTGAAAGCCCCCGCCCAGAGGCCGGTTCGTCGCGGCGGCGGTGGAGATCGCAGGTCGCTCAGGTACAAGCGTCAGCCTAAATATTGAATATCTTTTATGTTGTTGCCTGTACACCCTCACTTTCTCGGAAATACATCGCCTCTGCTTGCCAGTTGGCAGAAACTGGCCGACCAGCAAGAGTTTAGAACCAATGACAGTGTGAAGCATCTTGAGTGACAGCAGCGATGGCTTATCAAAATGAAGAATTAATGTTAGGAGGCGGGAAAAGGTGTTCTTGTTTCTAGGCTATTGGGATATAGCTCGGCTTGGGACTCCAGGTAGTGACCTGGCGTCTTTGTGAAATAAAGCCAAGAAACAGCAAGAGTTACTCTTCTTAGGCCCAAGTGTTGCTTTTCAGGTAGTGAGAATGTCACTTGAGTGCTTAACCACAGTTTTTGGTTCTTTATGTACTTTTCAGAAACAGGAATGCAAAATGCATGCAGTTAGGGTCACGTTGGATTGTCAGTTGTTACAGCAAATGTGGATTATAAATTTTGTTAAATCCATAATTTATCTCATTTGTTTTTCTGTGACTGGGCTCTTGCTGCTCAAATGACGGTGCTGAATAATATTATTTATTAGACAAAATTATATAAATGAGTCCCAATTCTCAGTCATTAGTTTTTTTTTATATTTAGGTTATATATGTATTTACTAATTTAGTAAATGAGTCTACTTGTTTTATAAGTACTGTAGCTCCCCAAATCAGTGTATCATGACTTTTATGACTGCAAATGATAACAATTTGGTTTTCATTTTTCTTCCAGCATTTCTTCTTTTTTTTTTCCAGCTTTTCTGCCCCTTCTTTAAATGTTTGGAGTTTGGTAACTTTTTCTAAGGTAGATGCAGCCCCCATGCCCCCATGAAAATGGTTTAACAAAACAGAGCAAATTTTCATATGAAGAACAAATAAATGTTTATATTTTTCAGGCTGATTAAGAAACTTTCATTTCTATCCAGTTAACTGACAGTTTGTCTAATGTGATACCTCATTAGTTATCTACTGTCAAGTAAGAAATTATCTCTAAATTTACCCAAGCTTAAAACAACGTCTATTACATCAATTTCTCTGGGTCAGGAATTTCTCTGATTCTTTCATGAAGTTACGGTCAAGCTGTAGTTGGTGGTTGTGAGCTCCTTTGAAGACTCCACTGAGGTGGAGAAGCTCTGGGTCTAATTACAATCACATGGTTGTTGTCAGATCTATGTTCCTCAGCAGACGTGGTTCTTTTTAGGTTTACTTCACAGTGTGGTAGATGGTCATCCCACCAAACAACCCAAGAGAGAGAGAATATCCCAGAGGAAAAGTATAGTCTTTTATAACCTAATCTCAAAAGTGACATCCCATAACAGCTACTACATTGTTGTTAGGAATGAGTCATTAAGTTCAAACCAAAATGGAAAGGAAAGGGAAGTGGATTGAACAAGAGCATGAATTCCAGGAGGCAGCGGTTACTGGAGGATGCGTTAGAGGCTGCCAAATCCAAATCCCTGACTGATACCTTAGGAGTTAATAGCTAAAAATAACTGAGCATATGTATACAAATGTAGTCAGACAGGAAAAAAATTACCAGATTATAAAGAAATAAACAAACTTTCTTGGAAAAAAAATGCATTATCCTTTTAGAAAAAGTTTTTATTTTTTCCCTATGAATTGTCTAAAGAGGCTTATTTCCTATTTTTCTTGGGACATTGTCTGAGAAATGTTGTGTGTGAAGGGGGAAGTTTGTGTTTTTAGGGTCTGCATGACCACAGTGTTATCACAGCTGGAAATTGTGGTTTTTTACCCAGTCTCTTATATAGTCAAAATTGTGTCGTAAGTGTGAGCCAAGAGAGGTTTTTTTTTCCCTTGGTACCAGGAATTAAACTCACAACCTCGTGCCTGCCAGCCAGGTGCTTAGGCCACTGAGCTAAATCCCCGGCCCTGTTTTTTGAGACAGGGTCTCACTATGCGGTTCAGGCTGGCCTTGAACTCACTTTGTAGCTCAGGCTGGTCTCGAACTCACAACAGTCCTCCTGCCTCAGCCTCCCGAGTGCTAGGATTAACTAAGAGAGCTTTTAAGGAGGAAGTAAATTAAATATGGCTAGGGATAAGTATAGATATGATCGAGGAGAGCTATAACTCCAAACCTGATGTGTCCAGTTCATGTTCCCTGAAATCAAAGAATGAATTGCAAGAAACAGTGGAGGTTAAGATGGGAAAGATTTATTTAGAGATGGACCACATTCGAGAGGAGTGTGGATACACAAAGGAATGAGGCAAATAGAATTAGGAGCTGGGAAATAGGAATGGGAAATAGGAATAGCTCCCGAGAGATAGGAGAGGTCCTGAATTGTTTGTCACCAAGGTCATCTCTCCAGAGAATGTTTTATAGGGCAAAGTCACAATGTGGGTACAATGTGCATTAAAGTATAATCAATCAATAAAATTACAAGTATAGCCATTTAGCTAGTATTGATCCAATAATGAAGCTGGGCAAGTAGCAAGGGCATAGAGATGATGTCATTAACCTTGGTTGATAATCTTTTGTTTTAGCCTTGTCTTTAGTCTTAGTCTTGGTAGGTGCTTGGACAGGATGACCCACCCCTAGTGAGCTAGTGGTCTGTTTCTATGGGAAATTCCAAAAGGGTGGTACCAGTTACAGTGTAATCTCAAAATTTCTTTTATCCCTTAGGGAATTATATGAAGCTGGCTATTGTGACTTTAATCTCTAGGACTTGCCTGCTTTGGTTGCGCCTCCAGCTGCAGTTATGGTGTATTCTCAGCTTCCGTACTGACTTGCTTGAAGGCCTAGACTTGTCTGACTGCTTATTAATTTCTACTTAATTTATCTGACTGCCAGTCAGAGGCAACCTTTGTGATCAATAAGGATGAGAGAGGTGTGTCTTAGAGTGTGTTTTGTTTGTTTCTTTTACTGTTTTATCAAGTATTTGTATTTCATCGTTTTTCTTTGTGAAATTATACTGAAAGGCCTTTCCCCTTGTTAAAGGAATTTTGGAGTTGCCAAGCAGTTTTGAGAGTATACTTCTTTTTTACCCCTCCTTTGCTCCAGGATGAACCTAGGACTTCTTGCTTGGCAGTCAAGTGCTGTGCCACTGAGCCAGTCTGTCCCCAGCACCTGGAGGTTTCTTTTCAGTATTACTAGGTGGCAAGCACCAGCTTCTTTCTGCATTGCATGGCTGCACATCACCAACCCAGCTTTTGTCAGTAAACCCTACACACTTATTGGAAGTAGAAAGTGTAGGCTGCAGAGTTTTCTATAACTCATATGAGCCCCCTTCTTGTAGATTTGAAAATGTAAATCCTTGTTAGTAAAATATTATCAAGTTTATCTGTTATGCTTCAGATACTTCCATCATCTTAATTTGGCTATTCTCAAATTGAAAATCTGGCTTTTTAATTGGGACTTCCTATCAGGTTAACATACTTCATTTTAATAAGTTATAGCCAATTAACTACTATAATTTTGGCCCTTTAGATGCTCGCAGAATTCTAGACACGTGCTTGAAAGAATTGCAAAGTAAAAATGTCATCCACAAAATGTTTTACGGTAATAACTTCTAGATAGCTGTTACGGTTTGTGTCTAGGTTCCCCCCAAAGCCTAATGCATTCATGGTGAGGGACAGGCTTTTTTGGAGGTAGCTGAATCTAGAGATTGTGACTGATTCATAGTTCAGTGTTGGAATTAAGTTGTGCTGGGAGTAAGACTGGTGATTGCTGGAACAGTACACTGGATTGGCACCTCCATAATCCCAGCTGTCTGGATAAGATAAAAGGGGCAGAAACAGGCTTATTTCTCCCCTTTTGTTCTCTTGTTGCTTTTGCTGTCTTTCACTGCCATGAACTCTTGCCCTTCTGCCATGTGCCACCCTGCCTTAGAGCCAATTGATATGGACTAAAACTTCTACAAACTGAGCTAAATAAACCTTTCCTTCCTTAATTTTGGGTGTTGGTATGGGTATTGGGTATTTTGTCTCAGCAAAGAGAAAAAAGTAACTAAGACAATAACCCAAAACATTCATCATAATTTATTATATGCTATCAGTTTAATGGAAAATGTTTTGTGTGTTTACTGTGCTTTTGGTAGATTAAAAAGTACTTTTCTTACTTCACAATATAAAAACATTAAATTACCAATAGATTGCTCCTTTCTTTGATCATAGTACACTGAAATTAGTTATTCAAATTTACAATTTCGTAGTTAATTGCTTAATTGCTAATATATAGCTATCTAATTTTTTCAACATTGTAAGATGTATTTAGAAACAGGCCGTTCTATTGGCTGGTCCATGATAATGTGTCACTGTCATTAGCACGCACACACACACACACACACACACACATACACACACACAAATTTATGTTACTTTTTCATTAAGTTATTTTACTTCAGTAGTATTTTAAAACAACTTTAAGGAAAGACATTTATTTTTGGTGATTTATGCTTTCTGTTTCTTTTGCTCTTATTGTTTTACTGTTCTGAGAAATTTCTTTCTTTTTTCTTTTTTTTTTTTTCTTCTGTACTGGGAATCAAACTCAGGACCTTGTGTTTACCAGGCAGACACTGTGCAGCTGAGCTGTATCCCCAGCCCTCTGAGAAATTTCTTGATGTACATTCTGTAATCATCTTTGGGTGACTTGAATTCGTATTTGGGGCCAAGTGCTTCAATGATATAGTGATAAAAAGCTAAGTGGTTTCAAGTTTAGGCAAAAAGTTTAGGGAATTTGACTGTGTCATTAATAGTTTATGTATTTTTTAAGAATTTTGTAACCAGTCAAGGTGATACACACCCATAATCCCAGTTTTCCAAAGGCTGAGGCAGGATGATTAGTGTGACTTTGAGGCCAGCCTGGACTACAGAGCAAGAACTTGGTCCAAAAAAAGCAAAGGGTAGAGGAAAAACGCTAGCATAGAGGATTTCATGTTACTTGCATGAAGGAACCAGATTTGAACAGGTTTACTTGCAGAGTACTGTCTGCTCACACTGAGTAGTGATTTGAAAAAGTCAGGAAGATGGGGGGGAAAGGTGGGAGGGATGGATGCTACATATAGGCACACATAACCCATCTCTGTTGTTTCTTCAAAGTTGTGATTTTTGAGGGGACTTGTTTTCTGCTCACTCAGTTTTTATAGAATCACAGATTTTTTTTTTCAATTTTTCAGTTGTGTTGCAGTTCAGTGGTATTAAACACACTCATAACATGCCACCTTTGCTACCACCCATTTCTATAATTCATTTCATGTTGTAAAGCTGAAAATCTACACTTGGTTAACTCCCCATTCCCACCCCTAACCCCATTTCTGGCTAACCACTATTCTACTTTCTGTATCTATGATTTTACTACTCTGAATAACTCATACAAACAGAACTATACATTATGTGTCTTATTGTGACTGGTTTATTTTAATGTAGTATTGACATCTTAGCAATATTAAGTTTTCCAGTCCATGAATATGAATGTTTCCATTTATTTGCATCGTTGATTTCTTTCAGCAATATAGTTTAGTGTTCATTGTGGAAGTCTCTCACCTGCTTGATTAATTCCTAGGTATTCTTTTTATTGCTGTTGTAGATGGAATTGTTTTCTTAATTTCTTATATTGTTCATTGTTATTATATAAAAATACAACTGATTTTTGTGTGTTGACTTTGTATCTTGTTACTTTACTGAAGTGATTTATTAGTCCTGAGGGTTTTCTTCATTTTGAGTTTGTTTTTGCAGAATTATTATGGTTTCCTTCACTTAAGATCCTATCATCTGCAAACAATGATAATTTCACTTCTTTCTTTCCAATTTAGATACTTTTTATTTCTTTTTCTGGCCTAATTGCTCTTAGAACCATAGAATTTTATTGCTAAAAGAGACTTTGGAGATCATCAAGTTCAAAACCTTTGTTTTACAGATGAGAAAACTGACTCCAAAATTTAAATGATTTACCCAGTACTTTCAACTAGTTAAAGAAGGAGTGTGAATCAAATCCATATTTTCTGTTAGTCTCTTTTCACCGTTAAATGTTTTCCAGTTTCTGACTTTCCTTGTATTTTAGACTACTCACAATATTTATTTTATTTTAGTACTTACTTTTTTGTGTAGAAACAATTCAGTGAGAATTGTTTGTTTTCTTTTGTTGTTTAATTCCCTGATGCTCATAGGAATAGCCTTTGCAAAAGAGTGTGATTTACACTTTGGAGGTGGACTGGGTGTGCTGTCACGGATACTGACAACTGTAATTGTTCTTACTAAACAATAGTGTGGTAGAGTGAGAACCAATATTAATTTGAATAATACTGGTAAGATGTATGGTAAATTTTATGACAAGAAGAGAATTTTTCTTTAATAACAAACTCAAGCCTAAAATTCTTAGATTTTTTGTTATGGTTAAGTAACACATTTTAATTTTTATGTTCAGATGCCATTTTGATAACAATCTTTATAGTATAAAATTAAAGATGGGAAAATTCTTCAGAAAACAAAGTAATGTAAAATTTTTTGCATTAAAAAAAAAAACCTCTACAAATGGTATGCCTTTTAGGAAAAAAAAAATGCTCTTGCAGGACCAGATCTTTAAATTTAATGAGTGGGAGCTTTTTTATGTGTTTAATGTACCTTATGACCTCTTAGTACTTAGCTATTTCCCTTTTCTCCTTAGAAAGGCCTCCTTGTGGACTCGCCCTTCTTTCATTTCTCTGCAATTGTTGCTTTTAAATTTTAGGAGTGTGATTGGTTATCAGGTTTTTTCTTTTTAAAATTTCTCTACCCGCTCTACTTTAAACTACTTTGGTGGTCTATCCTTTTGCAAGTGGAGATATACTGACTGCCAATTAAACGTCTTGTAGAAAATATTTTCTGACCCAGTCTTTCACATCTTGTGCCACTGAATAAAATCACACGATACCACTTCTAATGAGAAATATTGAGAGGGTATAAGGGAATTCCTGTGTCTTTAAAACTTAGTAGAATTTTTGTGTTAAGGATCTCTATGTACACATATTAGACCTTTGTCTGAGATAAAACATTTATTTACAGATTGTACTACTTGAATGCCTAAGAAGTATTGATGAAAGGTGACCACTTGTAATGAGTATTTAAATGACGTGATACTATTCATGTCTGTCAGTTGTCGTATTGAATAGCTTAAAACTGGGCAGAAAGAATTTTATGAAACACTTCTACTCCAAACAAAAGTATATAATATGTCTCTTTGATATCCCCAGACTCTTCTGTTCTCATCTTCCTTTGTGTAGGTTTTACATACCTAAGTGGTGTATAAATCCTTCTTCATACCTACAGTTGTCCCTACATCACATGTCATTTGAATACTCACTACCATGAAATTACTAAAAGCATTAGTACAGTCACCTTTTCTTACATGAGTGATACTTTATTTCATGTGTTTCATAAGAATATTTTGATTAAAGCTTCTTAATATTTTAGATATGTTTAAGACTTAATATGCAAAAACTATTAATAAAATGATTTCTATCTTATTCTTTTATGGAAATAAACATTGAAAAGAGCATAAACATTACTGAAACATTCAATCAAACATACTGTCTCTTTCAGAAATGTAACTATCTATTGGCAATAAATAGTACAAAATATTCATATAAACCTAGTAAACTAATGACTTATACAGTTGTTGGTAATTAATTCTTACTTTGTACTGCTTTCCATGTGAAAGATTTTTATGCTATGTTGCAGTAGATTTGTTTGGAATAAAATTGTGTTTCTTTAAATACTCTTTTATTGAGAAAACTACAACCAAACAGAACTCTGTTTGAAATACCGACTGTCACACAGCAAGTTATATCATAAATGAAGCTTTAAATTTACCTTCTATAGTAGCAGTGGCAAAAAAAAGTATATATTTCTGTAAAGCACATGATATAGTCTACATCCTCAAAAAAAAATTTTTTTTGAGACAGAGTCTCACTGTATAGTCCAGGCTGGCCTTGAACTCACCGTGTAGACAAGGCTGACCTTGAACTTGTGGCAATCTTTTTGCATCAGCCTCCCAAGTGTTGGGATTGCAGAACTGTGCTTTCATGCTTGGCAACATTTTCTAGTTAAAGAATAATAAAACTAGAAATTAGACTCAATAAAACCAAAAAAATCTAAATACATACATTTAGATTTGTTTTTAAATTGACTCTTCCATAAGTATTTTGGTCAGTGTGTAAGAAAAATATTACTATTAATATTAGTATTGTTATAGTATTTTAATAGAAACAAAGATATATAATAATGTAGGAGTAAGCAACTGCTTAGAAGATAACATGAGGCATTATAGTAATCAGTGTTGTTTTACTATGTATTGCTTCCATTGTTTTGTTTTTTATTGGTTTCATCCTGTACTATTTTGTTTGATTATATTATGCCTGATGGTATGGGCAGTTATTTTGAAGATAACAAGAGGTATTATAAGGGGAAAGGTGGAAAGAAAAAAGGGAAAAGGAAAAAAACATAAATTTTGTATATAGGTATACATAAGATAGTTAAAATGACTATACTACTAAATGCATTAGTAATTGAAAAAGAACAGTTAATACTCATATGATTAGATCAATTTTACATGTCTATATCTGTTAATCTAAACAACCCCTTTGAAGGTAATGATATGCAATATTACAACCACTGTCAAATTCCAATCATCTCATTTTGTAAACCTATAATGTTATTGTATTGGATTTGTTGTTGTTGTTTGTTTGTCTCTTTTGCTTTTTGTTTTTCTTTTCTGTGTCCATTTTCTCTTAAAAAAAAGAGTGTAGGAGACTTAAAATTCATTCTGATATTTAAAATGTTAAGTCATTTTATCTACATTTATTAGAAATACAATCTTAGAAGTAATCTAAATTAACAAATTTTATGTACTTTAGAATGAGCAGTTATACCAATTTTTACTATATTTTGCATTTACATTGTCGTGTGTGTGTGTGTGTGTGTGTGTGTGTGTGTGATGTGAGTAGAACCCAGGGCCTCACACATTCGGCAAGTGCTATCCTGTTGTGCTACTTCGCCAACACTTATATTGTTTCTTTTATAGACCAAGTAGGTGGAATGCAAATAATTTTTGCATTTATATCTCAACCCAATCATTGGTACATCTTATGATAAAGTCAAAATATCACTATAGGATTTGTATAGTTAAGGTTTTGTATTCCTTGATAGTGTCTTATTTTAATCTATGTAGTAAATTCCATGAAGCCAGACATGGACTCATAGATTGTAGGTTTTCAACAATTAGCTGAATTTCCTAAAATCCAAAATAGTTTATCAGATCACACCAAGAACATTCATGTAAGTTTCTCTTTCATTCTTTTACGAACAATTTCATTTGAGGTATCATTTTACATACCAAAAACACTTATTTAAATGTACAGTTCTCTTCCCTTCTCTCTGCATGTCTGTCTGTCCCTCTCTCTCTTTCTCTGTCTCTGTCTCCCCCCCACCCCGATGTAATTGTAGACAGATGTTTCTTGTGCACTTTACCTAGTTTCCTTAACAGTATTTTGTAAAATATAATACAACTAATGTATTGACATTTATAGAGTTCAACTGGCTTATTTAGATTTCCATAATTTTATTATTAATAAAAATGGATATGTGTGTATGAAGTTCTGTGCAGGTTCATATAAATGACTACACAGTTGATATACTGACCATTTCTGACACCAAAGTGTTCTTCATGCTACCTTTTATAACTATACCTGACTCCCTCCTAACTAATGATGAGTATCTTTTTTTTTTTTTTTCTGTCAGTACCAGGGATCAAACTCACAATCTCGCACCTGCTAAGCAGACCGTTAAGCCACTGAACCAAACTCCTGGCCCTACTTTTTTTTTTTTGAGGCAGGGTCGCACTATGTAGTTCAGGCCAGCCTTGCTCACGTTGTAACCCAAGCCAGCCTCGAACTCACAGCTCCACCTACCTCAGCCTCCTGAGTGCTGGGATTAAAGGCGTGTACCACCACGCCTGGCTAATGATGAGTATCTTATCTTTTGTCTTAAAAAAATTTTCCTGTTAATTGGAAGATTACCCTAAACATGCTAAATATAACATCTTTGCCAATCTTGGGTGTTTCTTGTTTCCAGTACATTGACACAGAGGATAAGAGAACTATCTGAAATATAGGTTAACACTTAGAGGTGAGGCCCTGATATCATATTGAATGACTAAAAGAAATGTGTTTAATAAACCTACCAACTCTCACAAAATTATCAAAACAATAAAGATAAATTAACTCAATAACTTTATTTATGGGAAATGTCAATGTTGTTAGTGACCTTCTATAACATCATTTTGGAAAAGGATACGGATAGAATGTGTGCATGAAAAAGAGACCCAAAGGCCAGATGAGGTGGAGAAGGCCTGTAATTCAAGCACTCAGGAGGATGAGGCAGGACAGTCGTCATGAGTTTAAGGCCAGCCTGGGCTACAGGTGAGTTCAAGGCCAGCCTTAACTGCATAGAGAAACCCTGTTTCAAAAAATATAATCAGTAAATTAATCAATAAGCTGTAGACAACTCCAAAGTCAGTCTTTGACATAGAAAAATTACTTTGCTCAGACATCGAGAAATGAAAAACCAAGAACCCAAAACAAATCAGAAACAAAAAGTGAATCCATTAGAGATTGTGAATATTTTCTTTACATGTTTTAAGAACTTTGTGAAGGAGAACTTTCTTCTTATAAAGCAAATGTAAAGCAGATTTGTTTTTCTCATAAGCAGGTCACAACCTATAAATGCTTCTTAATCCACCTTTCACTTTGACTGATAACCTCCATTCTCTGAAAACTTACCCAAAAATGAAATTAAAAAGCACATTTTTAAAAGTCTCCTTTAGGCCTTACAGATATTTACTACGTTGGGCACAGGTTTCTTCAGTAACATGTATTAAATGGCATTTTCAAGTTTTGAGTAACAATATCATTAAATTCATAAAGAAAATCCTCCAGCAAAATATAATCTTCTTTGTGAAGTTTCCTTTTATTGTTTGTTTTAGAATCAATTATACTTGGTACTTCCTAGATCTCAACTGAATATTGCTTTTTTTAAAAATTTTATTAGTACATGTACAGTGGTTACATTCATTGTGGGAAGTTGACACATGCACATAGGCATATTACTTCTTTTTACAACCCGTTCCTCTTTTTTTCCTCCCCTTTCTTTTTGGAATTTCTTGTGCTACCCTTTGGTAACCAACCTACATCCCTCTAGGCTAATTTCAAGTATCTGATTATGTGCTTATTCGCTGTTTATATCCTCTTTGTCCATCTTTAAAGTGGGTTATTTTTTACTCTTTGGGTTTTTGTTTGTCTGTTTTGTTTGCTTATTTTTTGTTTTTGTTATCTTTTTGAGACATTCTCACTATGTAGTTCAGGCTGGCCTTGAGCTCACTATGCAGCCCAGTCTGGCCTCAAACTCACAGCAATCATCCTGTCTCAGCCTCCCGTGTGCTAGGATTATAGGCTTGCACCACTGTGCCCACTAGTGGCCCAGCTACTCTGGGGTTTTTTGAGAATTTTTGTATACTCTAGATACAAAACTTTTGTCAGATGAGTGATTTGAGAGTCCTTTCTTTCAGTCTGTAGGTTACACTTTTACAGTCTAAATGTAAGCTTTCAAAACCAAAGGTTTTTAATTTTGATGAGGTCTACCTTATTTTTACTTTTATAGATCATGCTTTTGATGTCAAGTGTAGCAACTTTTTGCTTAGCCTTACATCCTGAAAATTTCCTTCTATGTGTTCTTTTTTGAAAAGTTTTATAGTGTTCTCTTTTACCTTCATATCTATGATTTGAGTTCTTGTAAAGGTGTGATGCTTAGGTCAGTGTTCATCTAATTCAAGTCTTATTACTGTTTACCATTCATTTATTCAGTTAATCAGCAAATATTTACTGACCACTTTATATTCATGGTACTGCTTGGTCCAGGATTTGCTCCATGTAGCCTACTGTGTGGAATCAGTTCCTCATATTTGCAGGCAGTCCTCATTTTCCCCAGTACCATGTGACCTGAAACTACTGTGTACTGGAACTGTAGCCTTACTCTGTGCAGTCCTGTTGTAATTATTAATGAGTAGTTAAAACAGAACTAGCCAAAGCAAGGACCGTATATGTACATGTGTGAGTATGTATTATACATGTGTATACTATGTGTGTATTTTATATTTATACCTATTAAAATATGTAATTTTTTACTTTACCTAATAAACTTTATTAGGTTTATGACTAACAATACAATATGACAAATGATTTCCAAAATTATTATCTTAATAAACATACATTTGAGTATATATTATAATATAATCAAGAAATGTGCCTGAAAGTACTGACCTCAACAATTGATACATTAATTTGAAACATCTAGGTTTACATGCTATCTAACAAACACTATGTAATTCTAAATGCTGGGAGCAAAAGAATGTTACTAAGACCTATAGTAGACATTTTTTCTTGTTAATTAACAGTTATATTTTGTTGTACTTCTGAAAGGAACTTTGAGTTAACCTGGTGAGTTTTCCCATGAACTCTTAAAATTTTTGGAAAGATACCAATAACGATTAAAGATGATGATAATGATGTATAACTACCAAAATGGTGTATCTGTTATCATTGATTCAGACGAATGGACCTTTATCATTGACTCATAACACACTGACCTAGACTACCTGGTGAGAATCTCTCTCAAAGAAAAGTTAATAGGCATCTTTCTAAATTTTATAGATCCTAAAATACTGAAATTTAAGGCCAACCAGAATTAGGACCACTCAGATGATTAAATACAAAATAATTAGATGTATTTTCCAAAACGAAAGAACAAAAATAAAAGTTACTTAAAAGGAATGAAAGTGATTAATGAGTTAAGAGTTACTATACTTTATTTTATTAATGAGAAAATTGAGGACCAGAGATCATAGGATAACCAAATTCTGCATTGTATTTTGATCCAGATCTTTGTTCACCTCAAAGCTTTTGTGCTGTCCATAAATTCAGTAGCCTGAGAGCAGCTGCAGATGGGCGAGCAACAACAGAGGCAATAAGCAATGACAGAGGTAAAAGAGATGAAAACTAGTGAGGAAGAAACAGATGGTAGAATGCGTTTGTCTTACATAGGTACCAGCAGCTCTGGGCATATGGTGTGGTATTAGGGATAAATGCTTTGGACTCAGGTTGACCTGAGTTTATATCCTAAATTTTCCAGTTGCCAGCTATGAGGTCTGAAACCTACTTGCTTAATGTCTCTGTTAAAATAATGATACCTACTTACTAGGATTGTTTTAAGAATTAAAATGAGATAATAAATAGAATAATTAAATGCTTGGCACAGAGTATTAAATAAGTTATAGCACAAAACAATATTCTTAATAATTGCTAATTATTAAATATTGGTAATAATATTTATATTATTAAATACTATGTAAATTCATATGATATACATAATATCACGCACAAAAGTGAGGAACATGTCCAGGAATTCTGAGAAGTAAATCTCTGCACACGAATTGTTCTAGTGGTGTGTTTTGTTTTGGGGGTTTTTTAATGTTAAAAAAGAATTTCTCTACCTCTTAAAGTTGTTTTAAAAAATCTTTATCAAAAAATGCCAAAAATAATTCTTAATTAATGTTTTGATGTTTTCCCTAATAGTAGTCACTGATACTACTCATTTCCTTAGTAATGTTTTACAGTGTGGTTACAATGACCCATAAGAAATCAATTCCTGAACTGAGTACACAAACTCAAAGCTCAGTTTTTTCAAATGCACATGCCTCGATTACACAATCAGGAGATTTCTGGTTGCAGAATGTTTATGAGATTAATGAAAATAACTCTCATATATCCTTTCCCCAGATTCACCAGTTTGTAACATTTTGTGGGATCATCTTACTATTTTTTGTTAATAAAAATGGATGTTGCTGGTTTTCTTCTATAGTGGATTATAATTCATTTCTATCATTTTATTTTGATGCCCAAGTTGCCCCAAGTTTCTCAGTAAGAGCTTCCTTCTAATTAGCTCTAAGTGTCTGTTTTAAATTTACCTTATTGCTTTTGTTTTGATTTGGTTTGATTTTAGCTCCCTGGGTACTGCTTTAGGAAACATTGCTTTAGAAGTTTTTGCTCACCCTTGAGGGGACCTCAGGAGAACTGAAAAAGTGAAAGTTTGGAGAAAGATTCACTTTTTCCACAATATTTCTGCACATCAGAGTTTCAGTGGGTACTCAACTGCTGGCAAACCACCAAAACATGAAATGTGTAGAGTATAAGATTTTGTAATTGTATCTGTTAAAATAAAGGTTAAAATAGCTTGTTTACTTTAATAGACAAATCACTGGACACATTCAAGAAAATATAAACCAAATAATTGTGCAGATTTTTTAGCCACACTTCAGTAATTAAACATTGAATCTTTGTGGCAATAAAAGCATTGATTTATAGATGTATGGGGCCGTATAGGACTGGCTGTTCTCGCTTTTAGGTGATTGATTTGACAGCCATTGTACTGGAGTACTTATAAATGTTACAAGGATGGTAGAGGGATGTCTTTTCTCTTAGGGTCATTAAAATTTCTCAGAGAAATTACTTTTGCATGTTGCTGAGTAAGGTAATTCTCAAAAAAGAAGTAATAAAAAGAGGATATTTTTATTATTATTGTGTAGAAAAGAAAATAGTGACCTAGAAATGTTAAGTCCTTAATTTTTATCACTCATTTCACCCTGAAATTTTCTCTTTCTTACCTTATGTTTTTGAGTCCTGAACTTCCTCCATTTTTTGTACATGGCTTCACTAGTAATCACTCCTGCATTCGCTATTCATGTTATAGAAATACGTTGATTTTGTATGGTAGTGGCTGTTTACTCTGTAAAGGAAACTATAGCTAAGAAGTTTTATGCAGTCTTATAGGTAAATATTTTTCAAACTGTTTATTTTTGAAAAGCTTTAGAATCTTGTTACATTCCATTTGTCATCCCATCTGCTATGCTACAGAAGCATAGGATTTTAATAACAAAGTTAAGTTTAAATGTAAAACAAATAATAAACCCAAAATATGGAATTGTTATGAATGAAATTAAAGCAATAAAATAGCTGCTGTTCAGTACATGTGATACATTCCACCTACGTCTTCAAAGGTATTCAGTTTGGTTACCAATTGCCATTCAGTAGCCATCAGCATAAGGCTTCAGAGTCTCCTGTCTACTGCTGTACTTTATGAGTGTATTTGTAGCAGTGAAGAATTGGACATGAATAGTACACCATTAAACCAAAACAGTTTATAATGGCCCGAAGGCACAAGGATCATTAGTTGATGACTGTAATAATCAGGATTAATTGATACCCATGTTTGATAATTCTAGAAATATAGAAGTTCTTTAAATAATATTCAGGAACTTGTATTTTCCATAGAAACTATGACTCGACATTTACTAGCAGTGGTTTGTAGCAAATTTATGGAACATAACTACTACAAATAACAAAGGACTGTATTTTATTTGTATATGAAATAGGCTGATAATCCTGTTATAAGGATTAATTTTTCTGAGAGAGAAGTATCCATTTCCTCAATCTCAAGCAAATTATCAGCAGTAGGGTCATCACAAAAACTCATACTTACACCAAAACTAGTCATTTCAAGTACAAAAACTATTTTGTGTTTCTTGAAACTCTTTGCATATTCAGTGATTATAATATACAGCTTTTTTGACCAAATAATTGTGGTAAGTGGTAATATTGTTATTTCAGTGATAAAAATACTTATGCCAAGATGTTATTAAAACTGTAAGACAAATCTGAAACTGTGCCTTGAAATCAAGTTTTGATTGTTTCACTTATTTCCACTAATTTGAAATCATACAAGAACTCAATATGAAACCACATTGTATTTTACATCTCTCAGAACCATAAGTTGGCAGATTACTAGTGAGAACACAAGGACCACATTGCTGTTGGCATTATTGTCAGGTGCATTGAGTTTTGAAAATTTTGGTGGAAGATAACAGGCATTGTTACTTTTTTGGGTTTTTTGGAGGAGAAGGGAACTGCTCGCTGATGTAAAAGAATTACACTTACTAAAAAAATAAATAAATGAATACATAACTATGGATGACACGAGATAAGTACAGGAAGTAAACCATTTTGTGTACAAGCCTGACCAACATGAACAAATGCATTTCTTCAGTGAGCAGAACACCGAGATGGTTGAAGTATCATTAAAACAGATTTTATGAACATGCTCAGCATTTTCACAGGATGAAAATAATTTTGTGAAAACGAAGTAATATATAACGTGTATTGATGATGAGCCATGAAATGAACTTTATATGCATTGTCTCATTTAATAAAACAACTTTGAGCAGTAAGCATTATCATCATTGTTATTTTTCCACATTACATATGAAAAAGCTAAAGCTTAAAGTAAATGGTCAAGTAATTTCCCCAAAGCCCTATAAATAATAGCTAATAGACTCAGTATTCAGACTGAAATCTGACTTCAAAGCCCACAACACTTTGCTCCTTCTGTGACTGACTTCACAGTGTGCACAATGTATGTCATGTCATTTTGAAAGCTTTATCACTTTTCTGAGTTACCATATTCCACATCCCTAATACCCTGAAGAGGACTGGGAGTGCAAATGGAACACTATAGATGTCCTTTCCTTTCTCCAAATGGTAATTTTATGACATTAATCTTCCTTAGAGAAGTTTATCATACTGTGATCTTACCTAGTATCAAGAACTTCTTTAAAAGGAAAAAGAAGTCCCAAAGGGGCCACTTACAGTATTGTTTTACAGTGAATGATACAAAAAGAAGTTTAATCTTGCAGTTTTCTTCATGAACCTCAACCTTCCATCCTCAACTTTTCTTTTCTTTTCTTTTTTTTTTTTTTTTTTTTTGAGAACCAGCTGCTGGCTCTACCTTTTTATACCTGCTGGATGCTTTCTGAATCACATTATCCAGTGCTCAATTTAACTGATCCTCATTAAAGTGCAGAGCTGAGGGAAATCACCCTGATTTTTTGTTCCCTAGCAACAGCCCTAAGAGTAACAACAGCTGCTTAACCATATGCCCTAGAAAGCTGTTGTAGGGGAAATACACAGAAATTCTTACTAAATGCCTGAAATCTTGAGACTTCAGACATCATGGTTACCACATCTGATTATTTACATTTACAAAAGCAAAGAGAAGAATAAATTTAATTATTTCAAATGATATCATACTGAAGATTAGGTTAGCAATTAATGTGATTGCTAAATATTTTCTTGCTAATTTAAGTAAATAACTCCTATGGAAATAAAATACCTTTGCTTATCATTGAAACTCTTAAAATGTTCCATACATGTTAAAATTAAGTGTACTTATTTTGTAATGTAAGATGGCATACTTAAACATTAAACAAGTTAAAAACTCCTGACAAATTTTTGTTGGTATTCTGTATTTTTTCTGTTAATAATTTTTACTAACTCCATATTTTTACCTTTTTCAGATTTTCATAAAAATTGGAATGATACTTTCAGAATTGCTTCTTTCACTTGCAGTTGTCTCCTACATGACTTAGTGACTCATTTCTTTTTAGTGCTAAGTAATATGTCCATTGTGTGGACATGCCACTCTTTATGTATTCACCTACTGAAGCATATCTTGGTTCTATGGAACTTAGAGTAGCTGTTACAAATATTCATGTGCAGGATTTTGTGTGGACATAAATTTTCACCTTTGGAGGTGGGTATCAGGGATTGAACCCAGAGCCTTTGCACTGATCTACACCTCATGCCCTTTAAATTTTTTGTATTGTTTTATTTTATTTTGTGCCAGGCATCAAACTTGACCTTGCACTTGTCAGGTAGGCGCTTATGCCACTGAGCTAAATCCCCAGCTCTTAAGTATTATTTTAAGACAGTCTTACTATATTACTAAATTGCCCTGAGTGGGCTTGAAATTGCAGTCTTCCTCCCTCCGCCTCCCAGAGTGCCACAACTGCAAGCAAGTACTACCATATCTGGGTAGTTTTCAGCTTGTTTAGGTAAATATCAAAAAGTGTGAATACTGGCTCATGTGGTAAAAGTATGTTTAATTTTGTGAGAAACTACCAACTGTCTTCTGAAGTGGCTATATTATTTTGCATTCCTACATTCTCACCAGCATTTGTATTGTCAGTATGTTGGATATACCATTCTCAGAGGTGTGCGGTAGTGTCTCATTGTTTTAATTTCAGTTCTGTTATGACATGTGGTGTCCAGTATCCTTTCATATGCTTGGTATTTTTATATATATTTTTGATGAGGTGTCTATTGAGGTATTCCTTTAAACAGTAAAAAGAACACTCAAAATTATTACATGCCCATGGTAAGGTAGTATTTTTAGACTCTACTGAGGTCTTTTAAGGTATATACTAATATACTTTAAATATATATACTGTATACTTTAATATGTTTTCAAATCATTGTAACCCCTCATATACACCCTTTATAGCTAAAGCTGTTGCATTTTCAAGCAGTTCAGCATAAGGATGAGGAGTTAAAAAAATATCCCGAACTATGTTTTCTGTTTTGATCAGCAAATAAGCTAATATATATTAGCTAATACTTAGTATATATAATACTAATAGTAATTATCCTGTAAGCAATGCAACGACATTATCTAGATAGTAGCCAATGATTTAGTAAATATACATGTGAATCATTCCTTTTTAAATATGAAGAAAATACTATCTTTAGTATTCTTTGCAGTTCTGAAGGTTTTTCTAAGAATTTTAAAAATTTCTGATCTCTGGTATTGTTTTTTGTTTGGTTGTTTTTTGTTTGTTTGTTTCATCTTCTGATATTTTTCTTTTGAAATTCATACCATGCTATGAAAATTGTTTGACTGTTTTAATGATTTTATGTTAAGTCAGTATTTTCCCACATTTTGAAACACATACATGTATTAGTAGTCAATTGGAGTTAATAAAACAAATATTTTGTTTGAAAGAAGATAATGAAAATAATTTGTATTAGTTAAAAACTCTTCCTGCTTTAGTTTATTCCCTCAATAAAAGCTATTCATTTTCAAAGCAAGATTAAATTAGTCTAGTCCACTTGTTTTCTAAATACCTGTATATGGAGAGGTCCAGTATATGTAACAGATAAATGTCAAGCTGTTCTGGTGGTAGTCAGATGAAGTGGGGGAGAATAACGCACACCTTCTTGTTCCTTTTCCTGAACACCTCAGAGGACTCCATCCATATGTCTGGGAAACCTGGAAAATTAGTGCAAATTACAATTTTTTGTTTAATGCAACAAGAAAGTCAAATAGTTAGCCATTACTGAGGTATTTGTCATGGAATTCTAGGTGTCTAATTTATAAGGTTTCTGAATTAGACTTCAGGGCCTATGTTGCATTTTATTACAGTCTACAACATAAATGTAGACTGGCAAGAATTAAACTAAAAGCCTGTTTCACAGCTGTTATACATCTGGGAGTTTGGTTAAAAGGGACTAGCTTAGCTTAGCCTGAATTGTGATAAAAACCAGGGTCTGGAGACCTTTTAACTAAACTCCTATACTCTGATCAGAGAGGTACTTAATACTGGCCCTAAGTCCGCAAAATTATAATTTGTAAGACTTGTTAAGATATTAGTAACCTTTAAATCTTACCACGTGAAAAAATGGTTATGTCACCTGTGGACTTTAGAAGTAGTTAGCAAGCTGGAATAAAAGCAATGATCATACCAAATATTTCTGAAGCACTTTTCTATCCAAATTTTACACTTAAAGGATTTCAACTATTCTTTGTAATGTACTCCTACTAGGTTTTGATGAGGAATTTAAATTCTGATAAATGAATGCTTTCTGTCAGATTTGTTATACCACTGGGTGAGATGGTTTACTTTTTTAATGTCACCCTTATTACATTCTGACTCTCTCCCAGGCTTGCAGATGGGTCAAGGGCTGTGGAGAGTGGCCAGAAACCAGCAGCTACAGCAGGAAGGCTACAGTGAGCAAGGCTACCTCACCAGAGAGCAGAGCAGAAGAATGGCTGCAAGCAACATTTCTAACACCAGTCATCGCAAGCAAGTCCAAGGAGGCATTGATATCTATCATCTTTTGAAGGCAAGGAAATCTAAAGAACAAGAAGGATTCATTAATTTGGAAATGTTGCCTCCTGAACTGAGCTTTACCATCTTGTCCTACCTGAATGCAACTGACCTCTGCTTGGCTTCGTGTGTTTGGCAGGACCTTGCTAATGATGAACTTCTCTGGCAAGGGTAAGCTAACACCACCAGTGTGATTCACATCACTCTAAACATGTTAATGCTTAGTGCTCTTGTCACAAGTTAATTTGGTCTTATAATCTGAGTTGCTATTAATTAAGACCTGCAAAAAAAAAGTTGCAGTTATTATTGTCCAGTTTAATGTTGGGAAAAGAAAGTAAAAAAGAAACAAAAAAGTCTCTCTTACAGTGAGAAGAGAGATTGCTAATCAGGGTATGTCAGTTTATTTTAATCAGAAATTTCCAGCTTATTTTAAAAATCAAAGTTCTGAAGGAAGAATTTGTAATCCAAAACTTAGAATCTTTATATCCCTGGTAAAATTTGTGTTACATGCCTGTGTTCCCATAGGTATTCCAGCAAGGCATAGGCATACTTAAACATCAATAAATAGTCCTCAAATGTTTTCATTTCCGTAAGTTTCAAAGGGAGTGTGTGTGTGTGTGTCATGTGTATGTATTTACTTGCGTTATTCTTTTTATCATAGGTGCTTGCTAGCATAAACTTTAACTGGTGAAAACTTCATCTACTTTTAATTTTTCTAACCACATTAAAGAAGTAGACCAATATTAGAAAGCAAGGATATAAATGTTTGCTTGCTGAATTTAAAGTAAATTATAGAAATTTTAGCCAATATTAAACCAGTTTAATCCACAAATTTGAAAACATCTGGTGTAATAGAAAAATTTTATTGAATGTGAATTACTCTTTAAATAGCATCACATGTTTAGAAAAAACTTGTAAGTACATAATTTTTCTTTTGAGTCTTAAAAATGTTACCAAACATAGAAGAATTATTGTATATTAAGTTTTCCAGTATTCTTTACAGAAGTTTGTTTAAGTCTCTTTGTTTTACCATGGGACTTCATAATGATTAAGAATGCTGGAGTGGGGAAGCATAAAAAGAAATAAGATATGTTGCATCCCAGCTCCTCATAATGAATGTAATTGTTGATTATGTACTGTGACCATGTACTAATAAAAACTTAAAAATTAAAAAGAATATGATAAAGAACATATCTAGAACACAAAAGCCATTGTAAGTCTGAATGATTTCTAACTGGGAATATAATTGAAAGAATTAAATAACCTAAATTACCATCCTTTTAGTAGTGACATGTCTAACATAGACTTCCTAATGGCACAGAATTATAGTATAAAATTATATAAGTAAATTATGAACTTCCAAATAAACAAAAATCATCATCTTGTCATTCTTTCAGTGCCTTGTCATAACACAGGTACTGTGTTAATAAAAGGAAATTACATTGATTGGTAGTATTTAAATAAGCTGTTAATTTTTTACTCAGTTGAGTATGAAAGGAAGTTAAAATACTTTAAATCTGGCTTATTTTTCATAATTTCTTTCCTACATTTTAGCAATCCCCACGAGTTAATTTGTGTTCCTGTATTTGAATTTAAAAAAAAAAGTCCATTTCTAAGCGTATATGAACTCAGTCATTATGTATTTTGCATTTGGAATTTAAGTGTGGATTGTTATCTCTGGAAAAAAAGGCTTTCCTTAGTTTTCCATATAATTATGCCTGTACTCAGGATGCTTGGATTAGTTTAATGTTAAATTGCTTCTATTTGAAAAAAATAAGGCTGGCTGAGTTTTATATTAATTTTGAATGTGCTGAATATTTACTGACGTTGGGAGGGTGTTGCTATCACATAGCATAATTATAAAACTCAAAAAGTTTGATAATTAAGAGACTGCTAACTACTGACAATTTTCTAAATAACTTATTTACGGTTTTAGAGCAATGATTTCATTTGCTTAATAAAAATACGTAGTTGTATAAATTAACTATTAAGAGGATAGTCTCAAATTGGGTATTTTATCCATTTATCCCCACAATTTTTGGCATTATATAATGGGACAATACATTTTTCTGGCTTTCTTGTGCTCTATGTGTGAAAATAAGGAAATCTGAGATAAAAACCAATATTAGAGGGCAAAACTTTTTTTTTATCTGAACAAGTAGCAGGTGTTTTGAAAAAATACAAAAATTCACATAATTTTGAGTCAAAAATTTATGAAAAAATGTAATAAATTGTGAAAATGATGAAAGATGTAGCAGAGTATAGTTTTAGTATTTTCTGTGGCTCCAGAGCAAATGCATTTTGTATCAAAGGATTTGTGATATATAACCAGGCATTGTAATACGGTGAAACTTTCTGTTTCAGTACAGAGGTAATAACTACTGGTTGGAGCAGCAGAGTTGGAAACCACTATCCTAGTCTACACAAAATAGTGTATTTTGAGATACAAACACTGTTGTAGGGTTTATAGAATTTCTAAAAAGTCATTTATTGGTGTGATAGTATTGTATAGAACCAGTGTTTTTGAAGCAGTATCTTAAAAACAGCTACATTTAACAGCACACCTTTTGATATATGTGTTAAAGTTGAGGCGTTACAAATTCTGTGTCTAATTTGTCTGTTAGTAAGCTGTATGTTATTAAAAAACAAAAGGTCATTCCCCTGCCCAGCATTTGTTCTCCCTCCTCATTTAGTTGCATTTTACAATAGGTAACAGGTTACTTAATAGATGCCATTTAATTTCTTGATCAGGATTACAAAGTCTGGAAGAAGACTCATTGGTTTCAAACTCTGCCTCTATCTATATTAACTGTATGACTTCAGAAAACTTTTTGTCTCTGTTTGTCTTGTCTGTTGCACCAGCATCAAAGAATTCTTGAGAGTATCAGGCAAGTTAATGCAATTAAAATTAAAATTTTAAGTAAGCACCAGTAATTATCAGCTGTAATTACTATTACTGATGGTTTATATTTAACTTCAGATAACATACAGTAATATTATCTTTGTAACTCAAATTTGTAGGTCTTACCAAAATTGTTAAATTTAAGACATTTATTATAAATTTATAAACAGAACACATGTACAAAATTAAAATCTTTAAGTTTTTGAGTTATAAAATCTAATTCTATATTTAATTGATTATTTTATCTTATGCATGCATTTAATTTAGGAAATTAAATACAGTAGTTTTTGTCTCATTTTCTCATATTTTCATAGGTTGTGCAAATCCACTTGGGGTCACTGTTCCATATACAATAAGAATCCACCCCTAGGATTTTCTTTTAGAAAATTGTATATGCAGCTGGATGAAGGTAGCCTTACCTTTAATGCCAACCCAGATGAGGTAGGTAATGATATATTTGTATCAAGTGAACTCTTATTACTATCTTGCTGCATCTTTCTAATATAGTAAGCTTGCAGGTAAAATAACAAGTCATGGAACATGCCTTTTCAGTCATTGGGAAGCCCAGTATTTTCAGTTGCTGCTCATGACAGTCATTTTTTGTCTTTCTATCTGCTCACTTTGTATGGCAGCATACATGATAGATATGCAGTCCTCTTCAGTTCTAATTGAGGTAGGTATTAGTGGAAAACATAAGATTTTCTTAATGAAAACCCAGAATATCTTCACAAATTTTATCTAGCATTTCCCTCCTGGTTACTATTTCTGTTTAGTAAAGTATTTTTAACTTTCATCAGATATAATCACAGTATTTTTCTAGTTTTCAAAATCAAAATGTTGTCTGTAAATAATACCTTAACATAATTTTTGTTGATATAAAAGTACATATTAGAGTCTGTTATTGAACAGTTTTGTATTAATTATTTATTTGTTAATATGTAGGAATGATCAAAATGTAAACAAAATTCTTTTACTGAATTTTTTTCCTGGTCTTATTTTAATATATCCTGGAAAAGTTCAGGTTTTTAAAAATGTTGAAATATCTACTAGACCAATTCTTTGAAATCTAAATAGAGTAATACTCAGGACTACTATTCTGAGTGCATTGTTTTTATAGAGGGCTGTTTAGGGCTGAGATGTAGCTTAGTGATGAATTGCTTGCCTAGCATGTGTGAGGACCTGACTTCAATCCCCAGGACCACCAAAAAGAAAAAAAAAAAAAAAAGAATTGTTTAAATCATGAAGCTAAATATTTTCTAAAATTATTTTAATTTTTCTTATAATTAAGGAAATATTTCCCTCATGTAAAGTATTTAATCTTCATTTTAAACAGAAATACTGATTTTAAAAATATGCAATATGTATATAATACCTGTAATAATAGCATGTTTTAAAATAGATTTTTCACATGTCAAATATGATTTCTTTCTTTGTTAAATTTTATTTGTACATATATTAAAAAATCAAATCAAATGCCATTGCAAAGGTTTATTGTCACAAACACATCTTTTCATTCTTATCCTCACCAATATAACAAACTGTATATTTTATGAAGACTGATATAATGTTCAAATTGAGACATTTGTTCTTTTTCCCCTCACCACTGCTTAAAGAAAAATGAGTAATGTTTTAGAAGTTAAAGTTTAAATTATACTTGTTTTGTTTTGTTTTGTTTGAGACAGTCTTGCTTTGTAGTTCATGCTGACCTTGAACTTAGCTGTAGGCCAGGCTGGCCTCAAACTTGCAGTGATCCTCCTGCCTCAGCCTCTCACTTCTGGGATTACAGGCATGCACTACGACACCTATTTCAAAATGTAGATGTATAGTTGAAACTAATATTACTTTTTGGAATCTAATGATTATTCTTTAGCGAGGTGAATGATTGAATAAATTATCATAAATTAAGTTTTATTTATGCCCTTATTATACTTTTTATGATGTCTTCTATTATGAAATACACTTGTTTTTACTTTGGTTTGAGTCAAATCCAAGTTATCTTCCTTGTAAA
This sequence comes from Dasyprocta punctata, assembly GCA_004363535.1. Classification (NCBI taxonomy): domain Eukaryota; kingdom Metazoa; phylum Chordata; class Mammalia; order Rodentia; family Dasyproctidae; genus Dasyprocta; species Dasyprocta punctata. The sequence goes on from RJWM01003768.1 coordinate 70,740, forward strand.
CATACCAACATAAGCACATCACCTTTTTGGTCTTTCACTGTGCCATACCTGCTCTATACAAGAGATTCTGCTACAGTTACATATTCAGAGAATGGCCTGGCCTCACAGACTATATTAATTATTCTAAATTATTTAGGGGGACTAGATATACTTGTTGCTAATTAATACAGTTGATGTGGTGAATTTTATAATAAGACATCATCCGTATTAGAAGTAATATAGAAGTAATTGAATAATGATTAGTATAGAAAAACCAAGGAAGAATATTACAGTATTTTACTGTAGTATACATAAGAATCAGGAGAGGTAGCTGTTGTAAATATCAGTCTTGTTATGCCAAATTTATCACATCATACTGCTCCTATCACAAATTATGCTGATACTGAGTAAAACTGTTTTGTTTAATTTATATGACTTGTAAACATTATATTGTAAGGAAAATGTAACTTGGTAAGTAATAATTTGTAGATTGACAAAGTCAGAAAAATTGAATTTAACTACTGATATTGTTTATGGTAAGTAGTCATTCCTTGGTAAAAGAGTACTATTTATATATTTAAAAAATATATAAAGCCGTCTTTTTATGCAAAGATGAAAAAAATATATAGGCCCCCATATACTGGAATGTGGATAGTTTCAAATACCTAAATTGGAAAAGCTAGATGTAAAATTTTTCTATTTTTTGCCACTACAGTTATCAGATTATAGAGTTTTTGTTAGTACCCCCTCTAGAGCATTTGAAGGGGAAACAGAGAAAAGTAAAATCCAAGTTTTTTTTTTAATCTGACAATTTTTTAAAAATTTTAAATCTAATGTTTGTTAACGGAGGGAACTGAAATTATTAATTAAAATACAATTTTTGGATCATTAGATTTTATCCATCCTACCTTCCATTATTTTTGAGAGTTGGCTGTAGTTTCTTTTTCTTTACTCCCTGGCCTAACTTAAAGACATCATGGAACATTCCAGAAGTGCTGAATTCACAATTCTGAAATAGTCAAATAGGGTTTCCAAGAAGCATTGAGTTGAACCATTCAGTGCCTTGTGGTTCCAGATTTTAAATTCTATGCTTTTATGATTACCAGTATTTTAAGAGTGTTACCTAATAACAAAATACAATTCTATCTTTACCAGAATGTACTTGGGATACAAATAGGCAAATAAGGACACAAAAATACATTTAATATGTTCAGGGAAGTGAGAAGTATTTTAATAACTGTATTCTTTACTTTCATTACTAATATTATTAATATCAATTTGATTACTTGTCCAAGTCATGTCTTCAGAGTTGAAATCATGTAAGTGAAACAGTTAACCCCATCTTCTTACATGAACTTAACTATATAAGTCATATAGATAATTTAGAAGTTACTAGAATACTCTTTGCCAAGGTTTTTGTGTGCTAGAAATTAGAGTACTTTTTAAGGTGGATAAATCATTTATTTTGTGCTTGCAACTACATGTCAAGTACTACAAACTTTTTCATCAATTTTCTCTCAAACTGAAAATTATGATGTTCTATTTTGTGAATAGCCAGAGCTAGTATCTCATTATTTGAGTACTTTATAACAAAACAGATTACTTTGTAGGAATAGCTTCCCCCTCTCACTCATCCACATTCACTAGAGCACTGTTATCAGACATATTATTTGGGGTTCATTTGACTCTGAGCAATAAATTACTTTTGGTAATATGTTCAAATGTAAGTAGTAAATTTATTGCAAGTGCCTAAGATGTCTACAGTTGTTTAGTATTTTAACAAGTCTACTTTTCCATAATTTCTAGTTTTGTACTTAACATTTTAATACCATCATTAGAATATTATAAAAATAAGAATACTTACAGCCACAGGGAACAAGATTCTCCAAGGACACCGTTCATGTCACGGATATGGGTAACCAAACTCCACAGCAGCTGCTGGCAATGGCTTATGGGGTGGGGGAGAACATCTGCATATTTGTGGTATGATTATCTAGCACGCTGTTGTTTTATGCATGACGTTGTGATATCAGCTGTATGTAACGTCTTGATCTTGTGCATGAGCTTGTGGACTTTGTGGCCGATGACCACATTCTAGTAAAGGAATGTGCTGAGACCTATATGTGTACATTAAGTTGTATTTCCCCTGCATGTACAAGTTGCGTGTGTCAGTTTTATTCCACTAGCAGTATTTTAATAACCAACTGTAAACTATATTTCTTTTGCTCCTTTTTATAATAAATTTTTCCTTGATTCATTTTTAAATTTAGAGTCTGAAAAGCTAGTGATGAACATGGTCTACCTTTAACATGTTATAGACTTATTTTTATTTCTGTAAACATGCTTTTTTAAAAAAAAGTCCTCATTAGGGTCAGGTAAAAAAGTTTTTTGTTTTCTTTTTCTTTTTTTTTTTTTAAACCATGTGAGCACATTTTTCCTGTATGCATACAGAAAGATCTACATGCCTACAATTCTATGCATTTTACTAGATTAACCTTAGACAAAATCTATTATGAAAAATATTTTAAGTCGATTTGTATATGTTTCAGATGAAAAGAAATACGCACTTTTAGCATAACATGTTCTTGTTGCTGTTGAGCCAGCTAACATATAAACAGGAAATTTGTAAGAGTTCTATGTTATAGAAAGGATCTCAGTTTTCCCAATTTGTGTTGATACTGAATTTTACTGACTTCTTACTCCAATATATAGTAACAACATGGCCATTACTATTTCTTCATAACACAGTAACAGTGGTGAAAAATAAATTTTATTCCTAGGGATGGAAAATCCTGACTTCTAATATCAGAATATATAGACAAGCATTTTTCAAATGTAATTTTTGAGGATACATAGTTAGAAAGGAATTCCTATTTGTAATAATTTTGAATATGATAGGCTATGATTAGTTGACTTACAGCATAACTTTTAGTGTTCAGTACATTGATGCATATTGTGACTACTTAACAGGGAGCTGTCATATGTATTATTACCAAAGTTTATTTGCACTAATAGTATCATGTGTTTGTGTGTGTGTATGTAAAAGAACATTCCAGGAAATGCATTTTGAGACATACTAGTGTAGATTACCTGTAATCTGACTGTGTGTAAATAAATATGATAGAATGGTTGAGATATCCCATTTTTTATTTATAGCTATCTAATGTAATCTCTCTTACAAAAGTCTGTGGATCTATAATTATTTGTTTTGCTTTCCATAGTCTGATAGTACCTTTTATTTAAAAAAAAAAATTGTGAGAGTTGAATCTTCACAGATAATTTTTCATATTCTTCAATTTGATTGTTGACTAATTTATAGGAAAGTGTGAATTTGGAAAATAAGGATAATAAAATAAAGCCTAAAGCAATATTGAATTTAGCATTAGACCTTATACCAATGTCTATGGCAAATAATGTGAAACACATGAACAATTCATGATTAAACCCTTGATATTTCATTCTCTGTTAAGTCTAAGTAGCCTCTGTAGCACAGGAGTATTCTCTGGGCAGGTCAGCATGCCACTAATATACCTTTCATTTTGGAAAAAGTGTTGCCTTTTGAGATTTATAGGTAGAGAACTTTGAATTTCTATTGAAAGTAAATCAGTCTACCATGAAAAAAACACATTACTGTATAAGTAGTAGGGCAGGAGCCAGATAGCAGAAACGAATAGAAAAAGAAACTCAACGTTCTAATTGTTGGTTGTAATATAAACCAAAACCCATGTAGGAATAATTGAGTCCTAAGTACTCACTTTCACATTCCTGGGACAAAATATTCGACAGCCATAAATTAAAACAGAAAATGTTTACTTTGACTTAAGGTTTTAGTTTATGGTCTGCTGGCTCCAAGACAGAAACTGAACGGCAGTGCCGGCATGGTGGAGAAGGTGCTGAGCCCCTGCCAGCCAGGAAGTAAAGAGTGAAGGAAGGAGCTGGGAAGAGAGATAGACTCTTCCAGGCCACGCCCCCAGCCACCTGCCTCTTCGGAGCAGGCCCCACCCTGCAGGAGCACACTCAGCTGTGAATGTGGCCAGGAACCAGTTACCTGTCAACAGTTCTACTCACTGCATGGGAGACTGGGAGGACATTCTAGATCTAAATCACATCTTCGCTATGCAATTGCAGTCAGGTAGTTTCACATTTTATAATCTTTTTCTTACCATTTTAGGTCCTCTTGCAACAGGCCAAACAGACAAAAAGAAAAAAAAAATTGTTCAAGGGGGAGGTAGTTAGACTAATTGAAGTTAAACCTCATTCTTAGAGGAAAATGGTTACCACTGCACAGTGAGGGGAAAAAAGGATCTAGGTAGAACTCAAGAGTTTTTTTAAACTTCTTTCGAATATGACTATTCTATGGTAAAAGTATTTTTTATAAATTCACATTAGGCCTATGTTGCCTAATTGCATATGTTGACTCCCCGCTAGAGAAAGTACCTTGGCTAGCTGAATAGCAGGCCTCATCCCAGCTTCATGTGTCGAATATAGGTTATTCCAAGTTGATCTTTGGCTTCCATAGCATTGGTATGATCGAGTTCACTCATGAGACTGAAGATGTGTGCAAAGAAAGAATTTTTTAAAAAGGAAGAGAAGTAGTACTCTATGTGTGCACACGGGTGCATGCACACACACACACACGCACACACACACACACAAGTGCCACATGTAACTGGGCATTATTTGAGAATTCAGTGACAAGATTGCCTACAGCCATCTTGCCACCATTTAACAACACATTGAGAATAGCAGATTGGGAAGAAAAAATTGGAACTCGAGTTGCCATTAATAAGCCTAATAACTCTAGATCCCTATTAGTTTAGAAATTCTTGTGATACAAGGTAATTTTATTTTTTAAAGTAAATTTATCCCTTTGCTTGATTTTGAGTTATTGTTTGTAACCCGTACTGTAACCATGTATTATTATCATTCATACTTACATGAATTTGATATGTAATGCTGAATGCAAATTATTTTAAAACATTGTTAATTACAAATCAGTTAGTTTATCCTCAGATTTACTGATGAGAATTTAATCAGAACAAGAGGAGCTAGTTGACTATGAGAGCAGTTTCTCACAAAATACAATTTAATTAGCTTCTCTCTAAAATTTTTTTTACTCAAAAGAGCTAAAATGTTCATGTTCATTGATGAAGCCCCTTCACCTTGATTAGCAGTAGAGCCAAAGTACAGGCTTATGCCTCTGAGACAATGAATGCCATCCTCTGTCTGTGCAGTTAATACTTTCATTCGGCTGGTCACAACTAGTCAAGTAATACTACTTTGGAGGCCACTGATTTTTCTGAGAGTAATATGATATAGGTGGATTGCTAGGTCTATCTACCTATCTATCTATCTGTCATATCTGATCTTTTCAGTCTGAGCCACAAGATGACTTTATAATTAAGAAGACACCTTTTATCATGAGTCTATCAGGTCAATTTTGTTTTACACCTTACCCTAACCATACTGTAGCATGGCCACCCCCTGGCCCTGCTCTGTTCTTCAAGAGTCATTGCAACATATGGTTTAGAACAAGTCCACAGAAAGATATTTAAGGATTCAAAGTAAAGCATTTTAGATGTTTTAAAGAGAAACAAATTTCTGATAGTTTATTCATTGGTCAAACCAATTGATACATTCTGCTTGTGTTTCCTTCAATATGCTGCAAGAGATACTAATTTGCTATCTCATTGAAGGTGACTTGTTGGGAGTAGCAATTAACTGAAATTAGTATCTTGGCAAACAATGTATTAAGTGCTAAAATGAGCATAATTTTTTTCTTTGATTTAAACTTTTGTTAGCAGTTTAAATAAATTCAATTAGAGGCTTTATAATGTTGTGATATTTTAATTCCGTTTCACAGAAACATATGTTTTCCTTATACCTTACCTGATCATTTTGCTACCTCCAAAATGTTTTTCCTTCTCTGATGTAACTGCAGTTTTGGTGAAACAATATCACTTTCTAGATATAATGATTGAACAGGGTTGTGTCTCCTCTTGAATTTAGCAGTTACTAGTACCAGTGTCACAGTTGATGTCACTGCAAAGTATGAGTGCTTTATCAGAAATCTAAAGGGCAACATTTCCCAGTTTCTTGGATACTGTCATTTGTAAGGCATCCATCAACATAATTGCAGCTTTGGACATATGAGAATATGAAGGAACATACTGTACTGTATGCCTTTAACAAACTAATTGTAGTGTACATTTATCAAAGTCTTGATCATGAGCCATTTTTGACCAGTAGCAGTTAAAGATAGCATCAGAGTAATATACTACTTTTGATTACTTGGACTGATGACTGACCTTGGAAAATTTTTAATTTGAGATATTTCAAAGTATATTATAGTTTTATCTACACTTCATATTGGGTCCTATTCATAAATTTGAGGAGGAGAATGTTTGGGTATTATTTTCTTTTTTTCCCTCAGTAAAATTGCATAACCCTTAACAGTTTATAGCTTCTCTTCAAAGTCAGCTGGAAGCTTTGTGTATATAACTTCAAATATTCTTTAAAAATATTGAAGTATGCCTACCTCTTACTAGTTACATGACCTTGATTAAACTGTGTTTCAGTCTCATCTGTAAAATGAAACAATAAAAATACCTTTAACATGTTGTTATTGTGAAGATAAGTGTTATATTAATATCTTTAGTGCTTCTAATTCTACACCAAAGTGTATCTAGATATTTATACTGTAGGTACACTAGTAACCTAAAATTCGAGGAATCAGGTGCTACTTTAGGCCTTGAACTTTTTCTGGAGCTTGTAGATTCTAGTAACTACTTGACACCTGAATGATGGTCTTTCATGCCAGGTACACCAGTCACATAGTTATCTCTAAGCTTCGATAATATCCTTGCCTTTAATTGTATTTCATGACATATGGTGAACAATATTGAATATCCAATAAACATTGTGTTTCAATTATGCTTCCTATTATAATCTTTTTGAAGGCATTTTAAACAGTAACTAGGGGTCCAAAATTATGTTCAAATTAAACCATGTGTCTTAACTGAATTAGTGGTAGCATGAATAGATATTTTTATTACATGAATAAAATATACATGTGTGCAAACAGTGAAACTACCTTTTAAATCCAAACTTGCTTCTTCGTCAGTTAAAGCTTTTCAAAAATTGTTATTTATTTCAAAATTGTTTTAGAGATATTAAAATGTTTATAAATGTATGTGTTAGAATCAAGGGAATATGTTAAAATTATATTTTTATTTATCAGAGTTAAATAGTTATATATGCACGCTGCAAGTACAGTATTTGTGTGATTTTTATGAAGCAAAAGTTCTAAGTTAGCTGACATTTTTCATTAAAATGTATTGATCATACTTTAACTTAATAGAATTTTATATTCATAATTTGATTATGTTTTCTTTTTTCCACTTTAGAGACAGATTAGAAATAGAATTGGCCTTTCGAAAACTCTTCTCCAACTAATAGCAACTTCCTCAGTAACAGTCACAATATGATTATTATATTTTTTACTAGTAATTTATAATTTGGAAAGTATCGTATCTTATTAATCTATCTTAGTCATTCTGTGGCTCTTGTAGGAAATATTAGAACTCTGAGATGTGGCACATTTTCTATTTGAGGTTATTAAACTAATTGATATGACTTTTAATTGTTCAATTAAAACTATATTAAGTTTCATATTATTTGCCTGATGTCATTGCTTCCTCTGTCTTGAAAAGTAAACAGAAAAATCTGTCCAATACCTCCCCTTCATATTTCCTAGACTTTATTGGAGAAAATTTTCCATATTTAGATTTTCCTATAAAGACCCTTCCTTTACATGAAATTTCCTGTTGAAATCTCCTAGCTACAAATAAATTCAGGCATGTATGTGACTGGAGTTGGCAGTTCCTCAGCATCTCCTAATTTCAGTACCAAAAAGTCCTTCATAAGTTAATCTGGAAAGCTCATAAACTTGCCAGTTTAAACATCTTCCACAAATAAACTGATTTCTTCTTCTATCCCACACTCAGGCCTGAAGAGTTTTCATTATCTTTTGAGTGAAATGTGATGTTAGGATTCATTGCAGTAGATGTGCAGTAGATATTGATACATTTTCTTCTTTTCACAACTGTCATTTTTCACACATAAGTGTAGACAGTACTTTGTTCTTCCTGGGGAAAAGGAGATTGAGATCTCTAGTTCAGATTTCAAACTGACACCAAAATTACTTTTACTTTTTTTTTTCCCCAATTTTATTGTTCCCTGGCACAGAGCCTTTTAGTGGATAGCTTAGTTATGGCTATCCAAGAGGAAAATTTATTTTTCTTATAAAATCATCTTTCTACATAAGACAGTTTTAAAAACTTGGTCATGTTATTGGACTGAAGTCTGACTTCTCACTGCTTGAAAGCTAGTATATGAGAGAGAAAGTTGGTGGGAATGAAATCAGGTTTATTTAAGAACTAGCACCCTGAGAAGTTGAAAGATTGTATCCTAACTAAAAAAGGCCATCTTGGAGGATTCATGCACACAAAAGAACTTTCATAGTGGGGAAAGGAAGTACAGTGGGATAAGGGACAGAAAAATTGCATTCTAAGTAGGGTTTTTGTCCTCCAGGTCAGGTGTCTTTTTTTCTGCCTGAAACCTTGCAATTGATCTTGAACTTCTGGGACTAGTTCCTGTAATTCTTTAGGCAAACACCTTGCTTTTCTGTAAGTTTAGCATTCTCTTACACATTCTGATATACTTTAATCTAAAGGTCACCAGATACCCTGGGTGGAGACTTTCTGTATTTTTATAGGTTTTCCTATAGCAATCCTTCCCTTTAGGTGAGATTTCCTGTTGACATCTTCTAGCTATAATTAAGTCCAGGTACCCATGTGACTCAGCATCCTCTACTGTAAATACTGAAAAGTCTTTCTGTAAGTCTAGAGAAAGATTATTTAGTGTTAAAGCATTAGTCATTTAGGTGCAGTTTTTCTTTAGAAATTGAAATGCTAGACCAAGCGAGGGAAGTAACTAACTGACAACCTGCAAAGGAGTAGCCACTGTTTCAGGCATACTTTTTTGTCTTGGAGTATACCTTCTGGGCAAAAAATAACAATTATGTGGGAACATCTTAGATTATCATTAATAGAATGTAGTGAAGTGAAGTTGTAAATTTTGTCTTTTCTCTCTAAAGGTTTGGTAATTTTAGTCTGCCTGTATCTGCTGTTTACTTATTGTACATATATATAACATTTTATGAAAGGATGGCCTTTCAAGAGCCATTCCTACCTCCTTCTGCAGAGCATCTGGAGATTCCCTAAAGCAATCTATTTTGAAGTGACTATTTTATTACTCTCAAAAGCATAGTGATGCTCACCTGTAATTCCTACTACTTGGGAGACTGAGCAGGAGGGTCACAAATTTGAAACTAGCCTTGACAAATTAGTGAGATGCTGTCCCAAAATAAAAATAAAAAGGAATTGGGATGTGGCTCAGGAATAGAGCTCTCGCCTAGCAGGTTTATTTCCAAGTACCACAAAAATAAATAAATAAATAAATAACCAATGTGGAGCATTTCTGAGCCATGTGCTAAGGGATGCTAAGCAGAGAAGAGGGAACTTACATAAGGGACAAAACATTACAGAACTTAGTGTGCATACTGAAATGAAATCACAGTATAAAATTATAGTCTTTCTGGGAGTGGTGGTGCACACCTGTAATCCCAGCACTCAGAAGGCTGAAGCAGGAGGATCGTTGCAAGTTCAGGACCAGCCTGGGCTACAAAGTGAGCTCAAGGCCAGCCTTACTGAACTACATAGTGATACCTTATCTCAAAAAGACAAAATAGATAAATAAATAAAAAGTCAGTCTTAAATGTAGTCATTACATAAACCTTCTGTGTTTATTTTATTGCAAGTAAAAAAGCAAGGTGTTTGATTTTTGTATTTCTGAATAAATATCCCCATATAAATTATTCTCAACTGTACAAGTTTTGTAGCTTCTCTTTAAATTCTTTAATTTAGTTCTCTGATCAAATAAAATGAATGAGAACTGCTGGCCTGCACAAAATTAATAGATTGTACATTTAGATTAGCAAATATGAAAACCTGTAGGGAAAAGAAAGAAGTAATATGAGAGCAGTCATCTTGATCATCGTTGCTGCTGTGTTCACATGAGACAAGGGAAATTCTCCCTCTGACCTGCAGAAGACGGACTTCTGATGTGCTAGTTTATTGTTTCTATCCAGAAAGTAAGATTTTCACCACATACTGTATCTTTTACTTTTTTATTACTTTTACTGCTCGAACATTACAGTTCAATTAAAATTTCATTTGTTATTTCACTGTGGTTGAAATATACACCTGAAAACTAATATACATATTACATATATATCTTTCCTCATATTGATAGAAAAGTTAGAAATCTGAATAGCATTATTTCATTGTATAAATATTTATTGTTAAATGTAAGGATTATTTTTTAACATCTTCAAAATATTCTTTTTAAAATAAAATTAAATGCAGTGTCCAGTTTGCTTTTATCACGTGATGTTGTATGAACAAGTTTATCATCAAGGTACTGGCTTTTACGTTGTATAAAAGGACAAGATGAACAAAACTAGCTAAATTCTTTTTTTCTTGATTTTTTAAGAAAACATTTTATAGATATTCCCTGGTATGACAGTTGTTATATTAGTGATTTATTTGATATCAACTGTTAAACAGTATTTCTGCCACTTGTCAATGCAAATAACCAGTACATTCAGTCCCAATAGTTTGCACTTTTTAACTTGGTTTTGCATGCCTTGTTTTCTAGAGTTCACTTTGTCCCAAAATATATATTTACTTGTTTTGGATGTATATGTGGTAGATTTTGCTTAATATTAACTTGAGGTAGGATTAATTCACCTAGACTGCACTTAGATTCTTATTGCTTCTTGGTACTGCTTGGTTAATTCTACTGGGTTCCCAGTTTTTCCCTGCACTATTGCTAATAGAAATCTTCACCGCTGCACTCAAAGATCTACGTCAACTTTTTCTCTCCTACTTCTCCCCAAACTGCTTAGTCTTCCTCAGAGGGAAACCAGCATGGGCTCTGTTTGCTGCTCTCTGCTTTCTTAATATATCTGTCTCTGAACCACTACTACTACCCTATCCTCCAGTCTTAGAAAGCGTTATGATCTCCAGCTGTATTTTTAGGTTTTTTCTTCATCCTCTCTTATTTGCTTTGCTGATCCTGCAATAACATTTTTTCCTGTATGTCAGTCCTTTTCTTCCAGATTTTCTTTCATTTTCTGACATGCACAGGCAAAAATTATCTTGATAAGCATTGATTTTTCTCTTTTTTTCCCAAAGGTTTCCCCTTTAGACTAATATAGTCTTCAGGTGACTGGACTATAGTCAGTTTCCTTACCTTGAACTCATTCCTTAACTTTCTGCTTAGACTCAAGCTACTGCTCTGGAAAGAGACTTCTTGAAAATCACTACTTACTTTTCTTTCAGTCACCAAGTCCAGGGTCTTCTTTATTACCATTTTAGTCTCCTTGGGCTATCTGAAAGAAAAGAGTATTAGGCATATTTCTTTTGCTAGGCATTTTAATGCCTTTATTATAGCTTTTTAAGATTTTTGCTGATTAGGAAACAGGCTCAGAAGTTTTGAGTAAATTGTTTGTATTTACATCATCATTGCATAACAGAGTCCAGGTTTTTAGTCCCTCTTCTGAGAAGTATTCTGTTTGAACTCCGTTTTATATTTAACACCCTTTTCTTCTTTAAATCTTAGACTCTTGGCTCTGGGCCATTATTCTGCTGTTTGATATAATCTCTCCTGCTGACCCTTCTTATTTAAGATCCTTAATTTATATTTATAAGTCACTTTTTTTTTCCTATGCCCTATTACTGTTGCCAGTTATGTATGGTGCCTTTTTAGTTTATCATCACCTCAAAGTCCTCATTCTAAGACCAAACTTAGCACTGTGTCCTTCAGATCAACACCTTTTATAACTTGCCACCCACAAATGAGTTTCTTTTAATTTTTTTTGTCATTTCTCTCTTTGTTAAGCTAGAAACATGAATTATTGTTCCCTTTTATTGTCCTTTGGCCTGAGAGCCAGCATATTTATCAAGTATACCCACTTATTTTATTTCTTTTATGTAGTGTATAGAGTTTTAGTAATATGTTTTTTAAATCTGTTGTTTCCATTTTAGTTCTGTTTTACCACACATTCATACCTGAAAAATTAAGGAGCCCACTAATTTATTTCTATTATTTCTCTTTGTACCATAGTAGTCCCTCCTTACTCAAAAGAGGGGATATATTCCAAGACATCCAGTGGATGTATAAAAATGTAGCTATTGCTGAAGCTATGTATGCTAAGATTTTTTCCTTTGCATACATACTTATGATAGCATTTAATTTCCAAATTAGGCACAGTAAGTTATTAGCAATGATCACCATAAAATAGAACAATCATAAAAATGCTTTGTAATAAAAGGCATATAAATGTGCTCTCTGTCTCAAAATACCTTCTTGTAATTTCACCTTTTCATGTAGAGGAAGTACTTTATGGCTCCCCATTGGCATATCTGAATTGCTCACATTACTGTTCTTATGCTTTGGGGCCATTCCCAAGAACACAGCACTGTGATACCACAAAATTAGATCTCGTAACTGAGATGACTACTTAGTGACTAATGGGCTTGTAATATACAGTGAGGATACATATACCGTGGGATGGAGCTGGACAGCAGGTTTTATCATACTACTCAGAATGGTGCACAATTTAAAGTGTATCTGTTGCTTCTGAAACTTTTCATATAGTATTTTTGGATCACAATTGAATGTGCATGAAGGCCAGGGATATAGCACAGTGGCATAGCGCAAGGTTATGAGTTCGATTCCCAGTACCAAAAAAACTAAAAATAAAATAAAATAAAATAAAAAAAAACAGTTGAATGTGCATAACTGAAAAGACAAGAAAGCAAAACCATGAATGAAGAAAGAATACTGTACTGTCAAATTGATACTGTAGGATATTGCTTCATCATTTTAAAAAGGCTACAGAGGCTTGCAGTTGCATGTGGATAGAGAATAAAAATCTTACCTCAAAATTCTCTGCTACTTCTACTGCAGTGTAGTTCAGACCTATTTTCAAACCAAAGTTATCCCACTACCTTTCCTGAGAATTACCTGAGTTTTTATTTTTATTGCTTTTACTCACATAACACAGTATTAGCTGAAATGTTTTTCTTCAGTGTTCCCTCACTCAGCTATCTAAACTCATTTTTTTGAAACTTTATCCAGAAATATGTTAGTGATTCTTCCTTTCACTGAACTATTAAAACATTTATTTTTCACACGCACATTTTCCAAGGAAAAATGAGGCCAAATACCTATTTTTGTAACAGGGCTATTTTTTTAGAACATCTCTTTGGCCAGTGGTTATATGTCATCTAATGAGAGCTTATCATTATGCTGTGTAGCCAACCCATCATAGGACTGACACCATCAAAATTTATCTCACAGTTATCTGACAAGGATGTCTTGGAATTCTCCCCACATGTGAAAAAGGAACTGTGATGTGACTGCAACAATTTAAACAATTCTAAAAGTTGAGCAGAATTGAATTTTCATAAAGGAATTAAAATATATATAAACAAATTAAATAGTAAGCTTGCAGTTTATTTTGGAAATGTAAAAATGAAATAAATGACAAATTGTTGGCTTTTGAACAGTTCAGCTGTAGTTGCAAGCATGACTTTCCTTATGTAGCACTACCCATAACTGACATTTAACTTGTATTTTTAAAGTACATACACAAAATAAAGTTAAAAATTTTAAGTGCTGCATGTGCACGTTATAATGCAAAGGAGTTCCACAGAGCTTCCATCATATGCAAAGGGATTCAAGGCCCAAAACACAATTTAAGATTTTCATTAAGACTACATACAATGTCTGTTCCTATTTCCTTAAAACATACGATCTTTCAGATGTCTTAATGTCTTAATCTTTTCTTCTTTTTTAAATATTGTCTTCTTTTTAAAATAGTTTCTTTTTAAATACCAGTACATCCCTCAGCTTCTCCTTATATAACATGAATTTTACACCATTCAGCATTCCCAGTAGCTTCTGACTTCCTTTATCCAGGTAACTTCTAGTTTGTCAGTATGTCTCATAAAATGTCATTTTCAAAATTAGTTACATATGTAGTGGATCATATAATCATGTGGACTATACCAAGCTGCACCTTTCCTTCTACTAGAAAATATCTTTATATTAATATATACTAATACCAATTCTTATAATTTCCTTTGCCTTGAGAGATGAAATAGATGCACAAGTGTGCACACACAGCTCAGAGTTCTAGTCATGACCAATCATTATGTGCTATGTGGTCTAGAGATTGCTCTGTATCTTTCTTCTAAATCTTAAAGACAGAATACTTAAACAACTTATTAAATAAACATGATTATTCAGTAGTTCAGATGCTGCATTATATTTTTATATTTCATTATTATATAAAAAGATGATTGCCAGCTTGCTTATTAGAGACAATTACGATCTGGTTCCGTGCTCTTCCCTATTTGTCATTCCTTTCCCCTTCACTTTGGTAGTCCTCCTGAAGTAATCTTTGCCAGATAAATCACAGACTTTCCTCATAAAATGAACAGAGTTGGTTTATTTCGGGATTGTTCTCAATTTTCAGGATTTGACTTAAAGTTCTCTGTGGGTGTGCTTATTCCTATGCAGTATATTTGACTGAATTTATAGAACTCAGATAACATAGATATTTAAATTTCTCAAAAACATGTTCCAAAAGGAAACAGCCAATAGTGTATTTTTACAGGAAAGAAATACAAAGGTTACTTTAGAACTAAATAGGCATCAAATAATATTAAAATACCGTGTATCACTAGGAATTATATCCCACCCAGTGGATCACATTAGGTTATTTTGCATAATGTTTAAAAGTAGATTAAGATTAATTTTATGTATTGTAAATGGTGATTTAGGTATGAATAAAGAATCTATTCAATATTAGTTTACATTTCGTTGTCTTTTAGTCACTTCATTGAGAAATTTTGGAAGCAAAACTCACTCAGCTTTTGCTAAGCAGATCGATTAAACATACAGTCAACTCTCAATTATTCAAACTAATGGAGGAAAGGATGGTACAGGCTTTCCTATTTCTGTAGTGGTCCCTCCCAACCTGAGACAATTGCTGAGAGCCTCATTCCAAACAATTTTTTTTTGGCTTTCTGTCTTCATCATATTACATTTTCTAACCCTTGTATCTAGGACTCAATGACATATGACTTTCAATTGAGTTAATAGAAAAGTCTTACTCTTTTTTTTAAAATATGCATTTTTTAAATCAGTACCTTGTTAAATTGCCTATGTACTATTGAAATTCACATAAGAAATTAGCATTGCTATTTAGATACTATTCTTATGCCTCATAAAATTAGTTTTACATAAAAGTCTTATCTTTTAATTGCAGTTTATAATTTTAACTTTTCAAAAGCATCACTTCATTGGACCAAAATACTGTTGAAATATTTTAATACAAACATTTTACAAGAACATTTTTCTTTGAGTCTATAGAAATTCTTCCAACTTTTTAAATTCTAATATGCAATATTTCTGTGTTATCTGTTTGTAGAGAAATGCTGACAGGATGAAGGAATTTATGTGTGAAAACTGTGTTGTGTGTGTACAATACATTTTCTCTACCAGTTAGCTGCACACATTGTGCTACTATCCAGACATAGGCATTCATGGGGATACCTGTATCTGGATATCTGCAAGTTGAAATAAACACACCTGCCCTTTATTTCAATAACCGCACATTCAAATCACCCAGGACATTTATTTGAATGTGACCTCCTTATATGTGAGACAGCACTGGTTTCAGCGTTCGACCTTTTTGTTGATGTTTTGTTGTTGTTGATTTAAATCTAAAGTAGATACAAACTGGGTAATGCTTCTCTGGAAAACTTTGCATGCAGAGAAAAGGAAATTCAAAGATAAATCTTATGAAAAACTTTGAAACTGTTTTGTCTTACTATGTTTTACCTTGGTGTATATTGTAACTAGATTCTTGTAAAATGTAGTGACGCTTAAAGCCAAAGTAGTAAAACCCATGAGCCAGCCTTGAGCTTGGCCTACTTTACTTTAAGTAATTTAAATATTTTTCTTTTCAAAATAAAATTGTTAGTCTTTCATTTGGAGAAGAATATTTTTTCTCAAAAACATGCATCTATAACATGCTTCTAAGTTTTAAGAAATTGTGTTTCCTTTTAAACAGGAAATGTTTGTTACTAGGCTTATTTTATAGTCTATACTGTGGTTTCTTCTCTAGCCTTTCCCAAATTAGGCCATATTTCTCTTTTTGTTGGGTTTTTTTGTTTTGTTTTGTTTTGGTACCAGGGATCAAACTCACAATCTTGTGCTTGCCAGGTAGGTGCTCATGCCACTGAGCTAAAACTCTGGCCCCTAGACCATATTGCTGTATAGTTTTACCTGACATGAGCCAGAAAATTAAAATTTCTTTAAGAATCTTAACTTTGAATTTCCTACTTTTCATTGCATGTAAACTGTCAAACATAAATAATAGTTTCAGTTCAGGTTCTAGCTTGTATTTTGCATGATAAAGCTATAAAAAGTCTAGTGATGCTGAAAAGAATTTATAGCTATGGTTCAGCTATTGCTTGATTATTATAATTTATAAATAAAGGCTGATTTTATTTACATACACTTGTCTTTCTACCTTAGGGGGTAAACTACTTCATGTCCAAGGGTATCCTAGATGATTCACCAAAGGAAATAGCAAAGTTTATCTTCTGTACAAGAACACTAAATTGGAAAAAACTGAGAATCTATCTTGATGAAAGGTAAAAAAAAAAAAAGCTTCAGTTTTTATTAGAAATTAATTAACACTCTAATAGTTTGTCTATCCCTGCCATAAGCCATTGGTAGAAATTGGAGATTCTGATCATATAAACATGAAGTCAGTAAAATTGAAGGACATTGTAACAATGCGTAACTATATAATAGAATGCTATTGATTAAAAATAATAAAGAACATACATATAAATATTTTTATAATTGTAAATAACCTAAGTATATATAAATAAAGATCGTTATCCCTGTAAGGTGGGATACTATGGAGTCATTAAAAAGAATGTGGTAGATCTATGTGGTAGTGTATACCTATAATTCCCCTACTTAGGGATGCTGAGGCAGGAGGATCATGAGTTCAAGGCCAGTCTTGGCAACATAACAAGACCCTGTCTCAAAAATGAACAAACAATAAACTGTGTACAGTATACTATATGAAAAAGCAAAACCAAATTCTAAAGCAATATATATTATATGTAGGCATTTTTTTTAAAAATCTACATAAATAGTTGTTACCTCTAGAAATGTAGCCTAATGTGATAGAAGAAGTGTCTCATAACTTTCATAATTTGAAAAGTAAAGAATTCTAGTGCTAAAAAAAAAAAAAGAATGCTGCTATTGGACTTAGCCATGAAAACAGTTGAAAAATTTTTATCACTGAAAATTTTTCTTTATTTTACAAGTAGAACTCTTCACTGTACTTCGCTTTGTTCAAACTGTTTTTTGAATAATTATAGTTGTTTTAATTTGATACTATATACTTTTATAGGATTGTCGAGCTGATAATCAACAAACATTTTTATCTAAAAATGACATTATGATTTTTATCATTTTTAATAAAGTTAACTAAAGCTGTAATCTTTTCTCTTTCTATAGGAGAGATGTCTTGGATGACCTTGTAACATTGCATAATTTTAGAAATCAGTTCTTACCAAATGCACTGAGAGAATTTTTTCGTCATATCCATGCCCCTGAAGAGCGTGGAGAATATCTTGAAACTCTTATTACAAAGTTCTCACATAGGTTCTGTGCTTGTAATCCTGATTTAATGCAGGAACTTGGCCTTAGTCCTGGTAAGTATACACACATGCGCGCGCGTGCGTGCGCACACACACACACAGATATATATGTATGATATATAACTTTTTGCACGTTAGTTCCTGCCCCCTCTCCTGCCACCTCCAGGTAAAAACAAGTCTTCTGTGAGGAATTTTTCTCACTGTGGATAAAAATATTTCTACTAGTTAAAAATACTTCTTCTGGTGTTGTAGTGGTTACTACATTTAGGGACACTTAAGTGGACCTTTAGTCACAGATATAACTTATATATAGTAAATAAACTTTTAGGAAGAAAGTTGGACATACCTATGTAAATTCATTATTCTTGAGTGCTGAGTGTTTTTACTTGTATAATTGAAAACTTGAGAAATTACTTTTAAAACTTCATTCTACACATTTCATATAGAACAATGTTTTTCTGACAAAATTTAATACAGTTGGCTTTCATCATGTATATGTATATGTTTATGTGTGTATATATATCATATATATATTTCTGTGTATTGGTATATGTGATCCTGCTTGAGTCTCCTACATATTTTTTCATTTGATACAGCTTTACTTATTTCTTCATGTAAAAAAATGCACTGTGCCTCTGTTGTTAAGCAGAGATTATAAAATATTTATACATCATATGAAATTCACTAAACATGCTTTACAGGATATAATGTTTAACTTAACTTTCTTAAGACTGCAGAATTCTAAAATATCAATACCATAGTAGTAGCAAGTATCCTAAAATTTGTTACCATAACAGTATTAATCACCTATTTGCCCTGAGTGAATGGGATTTAAGTCTGGGAATCTTCTCCCAATAGATTTACTCTTGAACTTAAGATGTAAATTCCATAGACTTTTAAAATAAATCTCAAATGAAAATATCAATTTACTAATCTTAAAAATTGTTTACATATTATTGTAGTGCCAATTCAGTGTAAATAACATATTTGAAAGCAGAAAATAAAAGAAAATGCTAAAATTTCTAAATCTAAAGTGAATTCTCACTATGAACTCCTAAGCCATTGTAAAATTCTTTTGAAATAAAGAAACTACTCACTGAATTGGCATTCATACTATCTGACGACTGCCCCATTTTGCCCAGTACTGAAGAATTTTCCAAGATACAAGATTGTCAGAGCTAAAGTAGAAAGTTTAGGCAAATTGGAATGAGTTGGTCATCCAATGTTTAGTTACAAGCTAATTTTTTTTTTTTTTTTTGGTACCGGGGTTCGAACTCACAACCTCACGCCTGCCAGACAAGTGCTTAGGCCACTGAGCTAAATCCCCAGCTAAGCTAATGTTACTATTTTAAAATTATGAACATTTTTACTTGATAAATACATTTGGAGTATCTTTTAAAGTAGGTCATAATTTGAAGTGTTTCTTTTTCCTTCCAGATGCTGTCTATGTACTGTGCTACTCTTTGATTCTACTTTCCATTGACCTCACTAGCCCTCATGTGAAGAATAAAATGTCAAAAAGAGAATTTATTCGAAATACCCGTCGTGCTGCTCAAAACATTAGTGAAGATTTTGTAGGGCATCTTTATGACAACATCTACCTTATTGGCCATGTGGCTGCATAAAAGCACAATTGCTAGGACTTTAACTTTTTACTTCAGACTAAAGCTATCCAAGGACTTATTAGCAGATGTGAGGTTATATCCATGTTGATCATTCTAGCCTCTGTATGCAATCAAGCTTGAGTATACAACTTCTTCTTCTTTTACTATTTTCTTTTTTAGTAATTTCCTGGGGGAACTAAACAATTTTGCAGACTTTTCTTAATTTTGGTTATTATGTTTTGCACAAAGCCGAGCCATTATCTGACCCAGCTGTTAAAGAATCTTAAACTGACATACATTATACTCTATAAAATGGTGTATCTGTGCATTAGATTTGCCTGAAAAACTTTATCCATTTCCATTTTTTTAAATACAGTAGATTGTGTACATATTTAACTAAAGAGATTTATAATCATAATTATTTTATTGTAAAGATTTTAACTAAAGTGTTTCCTTTTCTCTCAAACTGAGTTTTGAAATTTATTTGATTGAAATCAGAAAATATTATTGTCTGTAAAAGTTGGATCTGACTTCAGATAGAAACCAATACCAGCTTTCCTTTTCTTTTAATTTGAAAATAGTGTTGATTTGTTATCATATTGCTATGCAAAACCAGCACTTATTTGTATATTGTAAATTTATCACTTGATTCTTTATTTTAAAATCTTCCAGATTAGTCAAGTCTTGATAAGTCCTTTAAACCATTTAGGATTTTTTTAAAAGTGTGTTCAAATTTAAGATTTACATTTACAAGAGCAGAATAAAATAGTATTAGAACTCTGGCAAATCTTTGCTTGCTTACATCTGAATGAATTAGTCAAATGACTGTTTTCCTAATCTTGATAATCTATGTTCAGAATCCACTGAGGGGGATAATGTGAATGATGGCATATACTCTTCATTTATTCATTCAGTACATCTCTGTCAAGGGTCTTCATGTGCTTTACCCTTTGCTGGATACTGTTGATAGCTAGATGTGAACTCTGCATTCACAGATGTTGCATAATTGGGTAATGAGAGGAAAATACCACTAAATGGAAAGCAAATGAATTAATTATATCTTAATTCACAATTATTTTGTAATTAAAATATACATCATTGGATTAATAGGAGACATGCTTTATATGGTAAGTTAAAGCTTACCTGTAAGTAAAAAGCAAATCTGTGGAGTGATACAGTATGTAATACATAGAACCGCTAACTTATAGAAGTGCAGAATCCTGGTTTTCTTCCAAATCTGATTCCAAATCAACAGGAGTTGTTGCCGTTACAACCATAAAGATATACTATAGATTTTTCAATGAAAAAACCTAAGGTAATCAAATATATTTTTAATGTCAGAGGGATGTTTTAACTAGTAAGAAATAATTTGTAGATTCTGAAGCAAATGTCTAATTTTCACATGTGCATATTTTTTAATTTCACGACAAAATTATAATTTTTTGTTTGTTTTTTTGAGACAGACTCTCTGTAGTTTAGGCTGACTTTGAACTTACTATGAAGTTCAGGCTAGACTTGAATTCAAGGTGTTCCTCCTGCCTCAGCCTGCCGAGTGCTGGGATTACAGATGTATATCCCCACACCTGGCAGAGTAATTACAATTTTTAACCTTCAGACTAATTAATTTTCCAAAGATGAGAAATAGCAATAACATTATTTTGAAGCTGGCAGTTAACTTGGTTGAACTCCCAATTAGAAGCTCTGGCTGCCCTACTGTTGGTGGCAGCTCAAATTTCAGTTCGGTTCTTTAACCAGGCCGTTTCACTTGGGGAATCTGTTCTGTGCATGCATGCTCCAGAGACCAGCCAGAATTTTGGGCAAAGTTCATGCACAGGATTTGCATCTCTCTCACTGGTTCTTTACTCAGGATTTCCCTCTGCATTTTTGGGGGTAGCTGTCATTATGCCAAACTCTATCCTGTAATTTAAGTTAGTAAAACCACAGGCTCTACATGTTTCAAACTAGAATCTATAGAAATAGGAAGCTCACCTAATGCCATCCTCTTCTTCAAACCATTCTCTCCTCTGTTGGATCAGCCTGTTTTGGATTGTTTATCACTACTTTCAACTGTTTGATTTTGGCTAGGGATTTAGTGGTTCAAGTGCTTGCCTGGTAAGTGCGAGGCTGTGTTTGATCCCTGGTTCAAAAAACAAAAAACAGTCTATCAGCTGTTTGATTTTTATCTTTTGTCCAAAGTTTATAGTTTTTCTCCTGGAGAATTGTGCTGAAAGAGCTATACCTCTCCAATTAAGTACTCTCCTTTTGAAGCTTATTGCATAGGGATTTATTCCTGGTTATTTTTAAAACTAGGTGAGTAGAAATGTTTAACATGTTCTATCAAAATTCATAATAATAAACATAATAATAATCATCATTTAGTAGATTAAGAATTCAATGTTTCCCAGTAGAGTCCCACTGGCTTTGGGGAAAGGGTATTCTTCATTATTGGAAGAATTTATGTCACATATGTACTATTCCTTATAATATAAGATAGAAGCATGCCCAATTTTGCCTCCAGCTAGTAGCATCTCCCAATCATTGTGATGCACAAATAATGTCCCCACATATTTCCAGATGTCTGCTGGGGAGACAATTCACCTGAAGTTTGGAAATACTATGTCTTTCAGATTTCACAGTTGTACCTTTCTACAATATAAATTTCCTGCTGACACTTTTTTAGTGTCTCCTTTTGCTTTACAAAATTAGCCTGGCACATAAAACCTTTCAGAATCTAGCCTCAGCTTCTCTTTAAAGCTTCAACAACAATACTCCTCAACTGTAATCTGTTCTTTGCCTTTTATAAGCTTTTTTTTTACCCTTTTTTCTCATTTTGTATCTAAATTTGCCCTTCTCACCTGAGATCCATCTCAAATGTCTTTATCAAAGCTTTCAGAATATGTCAGACATACCACTAGTGTTCATCACTTCTTTCTCTGTAAACTTTTACTTGTATATATCTGCTTTCAATCATAGTTTTAGACAAGTCCATCTTTTTCATTAGATTTGACCTTATTAAAGTCACACTACACCTGACTTGTCAGTTTCTATTTTAAGGCCTGACCTGGGGAGATGGCAGAGGATATAGAAAGGAAAAATGAATTTCCAGACCCTGAAAATTAAAGCATTTGGTGATTTGGGAAAAAGTTTTCTGTTATGAGCAACTGGTAGTCCTGTTATCAAGGAAGCTAGTAGGAGAAGCAATGGGTCGGGGAAAATCAAAACAAAACGAAACAAAAATGGGAATCTCAATTTTAGCATATTTTGAATTTCAAGATACTACTCATTAGGGCTGGGAGTTCGGCTCAGTGGCTTAAGCGCCTGTCTGGCAGGTGCGAGGCTGTGAGTTCGATCCCCAGTGCCGCACAAAAAAAAAAAAAAAAAAAAAGACTCATTTTTTTATTATGCATCTTTTACAAGACATAATGATTATATTTATTGTGGGGCATTTGAGCATGTATGTAGCACATCTTAATTCTTTTTTTGCCCCTTCCCTTCCCATCCCTCCCTGGTGCCTCCTATTCTTGATCCCCTGGCGTATTCACTGACTACACCTGGAGAACAGAGCTAGAGTTAGAGCTCCATGGAGCTGGAGATATAAGCTGGTCATTAAAGTATATAAGTTAGTACTTAAAGTATACTAAGTGATGGAGAAGAAAACAACTCTAGGGAGTATGTAGAGGCAAAACAATTGAGAAACAAAGCATTTTAGGGTTAAGTAGAAAAAATGGAGTTGGAAGAGGATTCACCAAAACTTTAGAAGGACTGGAGAATAATGGTATCCCACCAGCTAAAGCAGAAGAGCATTAAAAAGGATGCCAAGAACTGGGGGTGTAGCTCTGTGGTACAGCACTTGCCTAGCAAGCAAAAGATGCTGAACTGCAGCCCGAGTTAAGTGTTTCCCGTTCTATATTCAGCCTTTTTGAGTCAACTTTTTCAAACCCAGAGCTGAGTTCTTTAAGGCTTGAAAATCACAGTATTGCTAATGGCTTTTAAATTGTCACTAGACAAACACTCCCTCACTCAATGTGTAATCTAAGCGCTGCTGAACCCCACAAGGGTGCTTAAGCCTGTCTACACCTTCTTTCCCCAATAAGGACTGTGTTGTTTCAAGCCCAAAAGGTCCCCAGCTGGGTACCTGTAGTGTGCATTCCTGTAGAATCACCAAGTAGGGTTTCTAAGACCCAAATCATGTTTTGAAAGAGAGAGTAAAAAGAAAAGAGGGAAGAAGAAAAGGAAGGCAGGGAGGGAGAGAGAGCAAGATAGGAGAAGAAGGGAGAGACAGGGAGGAAAAGGAAAAACAGGAAGGAAGAAGAGTGGAAAGGGGAGGGAAGGACAAAAAGGAAAGAAAAGGAAGGGAGGGATGGAGAAAGGAGAGAGAAGAAGTGTCAAGAAAAAAAAATTCTTGAAAACTTAGTACTTCCTCTAAATTTGTCGTCAACAGTATTTTTGTTGAGTACATTTTTGTTGAAACTAATGCCATCTGATCTTAATGAATCATCTGTTTTTATCCCTGTAGTCTGTTTCCTGGAAATCTTTTAACTCATCCCTTGTACAATACTGTTTGTCCTCAGATGGTTTTCCTTCCAAGACAAATTTATCAATTCTTCCAGATGAAAATACAATTCTTCTATCTCCCTTGATATCTAACATAGGCCACTGGCCCAGAGCAGTTTCTTGATAAATTCAAAAACTTAAATAAATTTGATATTTAGCTCTGGGAAAGGAATTATTTTGGCTCTGATTCAGTTTCTGTATAAGCATTTAGATAGGTGGCTTTATTAGTTCCATTTTTTCGAAATGCACCCAGATAACACAATTTACAAATCAGAATATATTAGTTAACTTCTAAAAGTATTAAGACAAGTTCAGCCTATACATTATTCTAGACATAAATTCATCTCTCCAGGACTGCTAATTTTAAACACATGGATGAATCATTGCTACTAGAACTGGTCAGAAAGACCAAAATATATTCTCATGAACTATTACATATGATAACACTGGAAAATATTTATTATAGATACATATTTACGGAAATTACAAACATGTACATATGTAATTATAATTACCATTCAAAACAAAGAATAAACCTATGAATGGGAAGAAGAGATTGGAATAAAATATGCCAAAATGTTGCAATTGATTTTTTAAATTTCCTCTTAAAAATCTTTTTAAGGATAATATATCTTAGCATAAATAAATTTGTTGAACTATTGAAAAAATAAAGATGACAGTGTTTCTAATGTATCTGGTACAGTTTCCACTCAGAATGTTTTTTATAGATTTTTATTGAAAATTGTTTTATTTTTAAAAGACATTTGGTTAAACTGCTAATTCATATTTAGACAAATGTTTTGTTTCCAAACTTGGAAAAATGGATTGTTTTATTTTGTTTTTGCCTAATTGAATTAAAGACCAGCAGGAGAACAATACCAAATCTTTACTGAAGTAATTTTCATTTGTTTAGGGGGAAAAAAAAAAAAAGAAAAGAAAAGAAAAAAAAAAACTTTCTTCTTGGTATGGTCAGGCTAGAAGGTTGGAATTAATTTAAAATGATTAATGAGATTTTGTCAGGCTCCTTGACTTTACCACCACTGCAGTTTGTCAGGGCAACAACCTGGGAAGCCCGGACGCCGCTCTGTCGCCCAGAACCACTCTCCAGGGAGAAAATTAGCTGGAGGGACTCATGCCAGGTACATGTCAATAGCATTATCTCTCTGATATTGACAGTTTAAAAGTCTAGATCACAAATATGTATGTTTGGGGACACATATACCTAAGATATTGTTTTCAATCTCTTTGCAAGTTGTTAATCATTTTTTACATACTTAAGTTGTTGACATTTTCTGAAGAAAACTATTTGAAGACAAAAATCTTTGTTAATGTCCTTCCCTCTTCCCTAATTTGTCTTAAATGTTAAAATAAAAAACAAACAATTTTAGAACCTCAGGTTCCTCTTTTTCTAACTTAAAGAAAGTATTTGAAAAGTAAAATCATTTTTCACTTTTGAAAACTTTTTTTAAGCATAAGCATGACCTCGTAGTGAAATTTTTACTTTAAGCTGTAGGTTTTACTCTGACTTAACAAACCCTTTTTGATTTATTCATGTGTATATGTTTAAAAATAATGACATGATTAGCTGAAACCAAATTGCTGAGTATGGCTTGTTAGGTAGGTTTTTTTGTTCTGGTATTGGTATTGTATTTGGTATTACACAAATTATTGTATTCAGTATTTGTATTTAACTGAACATTAAACAGATGTACCCATACTAACTAAACACTGCCTGCGAGTTACCAACATGAAATAAACATCAATACTGAATTACAATAACGTTGTACAAATTATTATTTGTGTTCATGCCAATTCCCAATACCGATACAGTATCAATGTTTATTATAGTATTTAAAACTGTCAAAAAGAGTTCAGGTGAAAGGAGTTTCATCTAATGAGAACATCATAGAAGGGACTTTCATAAATAGACATTGAAGGACTCTTATAGAGATTTACTGTAATACACATTTGTCAATTTTTAGCAACACAAAAAAATGAAGAGTGACTATATGTTGAACAGTGTTGGAATGGTGGTCTCTTCCAAGTTGTGTAGATGATGCACATTACCATGGAGAGAGACCTACCAGGGCTGCACCTCTAGTGGATATCCAGTAGAGTGGCCTAGAAAAGTTTACCAAGGATGCTGTTCTTACTGAGAGGACAGTAAAAGGAGCAACATAAAGTAGTTGCATAATTATATCAGTAACATCTGTCACCTAATGCATTGCTCTGCAATGCGTTTCTTTAAAAGCAGATATTGTTCTCAATCCTAAGGCTATCAAATAGTTATTGTGTTTTTTTAAATTCTCAAAATTCATATACCCTATTTGCAATGTTAATTTTAATGTTACTGCAATTTAGTTTCTTCAGTATGTATTCTTTTCCTCAAAAAAGGACTGCAAAATCTAATATAGGCAACAGTCATCTTGGAACAAGAAAAACACATAGTGTTTTCTGGAATGTCCATCAAAAAAGACTATCCCATTGTCAAAGAAACAAAAAACTGCTTGAATGGGACCAAGCTCATACTGGATTAGGTGAAATCCAGTGCTGTGTAGCAGCTGTCCCACTGGGGGCATTTATTACCATGATGGATTTGCATTGATTCTGGATCTGGTTGTCAGCCTCAGAAATCTGGTTATGTCAACACATTTCAAGCAAATTTTTGTGACATTTATTTTAAATACAGATAAAATATTACAGTAATAACCTACAGTAATAACCTTCATTTGCTTTACCACCTTACCTGCACAGTGAATTGATTGGTGATCCTGGAATCATACCAAGGATATTTTGTCAGACCATAATAGCCATTGCATTTCTCAATAGAGATAATTTTACACATTTAAACTTTGATAGCTAAAATCACCAACATTTGCTTGCGTATGTCCTATTTTACTGTTAAATAGAACAGTGTTTTGCCCTTCCCCTCACCAGTTTGTCTTTCCTTGACTCAGAATGCTCCTAATACTTTCACTTATTAAATGAACTTGCTACAGCTTTAATGTACCTCATCACATTATATGCAAAACCTAAGGTCATTTTCACATACTGAAGTTCTACTCTACATAGTCAAAACCCCTGTAGCCTCCAAGTACCTATAACAGGACAAAAACTTCAGAGTACTAATTTATATTATAGTGAAGTTTTAATTTAAATTTTTAAATATGCACTTAAAGATGGCCCATTTTGTGCAAAGAAAGAAGGTACTAGGTGCAGTGAAAGAGACAAAATAAATAAATAAATAAAACTATGTCCTATTATTAAGGGCTTTGGTGGGAGGATAGCAACCATGATCACATCCAGCTCTATGACACTTCATATCAGCACAGTTCTTCAGAAGTTATGGAGTAATGTGACGTTTGGGAGATCGCATGACCATTTATAGGGCCTGGAAAGACTTTCCCATGTACTTTGTGTATGTTATTAACTTAAGGAAAAGCAGAATAAAATGTGTTATTTTAATATCTGTGTCACTAAGAGGACAGTTGATTGAAGGCATGGAAACAAAAGTATGAAAATCATTGAGTAGGGAGTAATCTGTTGAAAGTAGAAGGTAAGCGTTAGCAGCAATTTAATGGAAAAAAAGCCTGGAAAATACAGGTTGCAGAGAGAAGAGGCTGAAATGGAGTTGGTACTTTAGTTTGTAGATGCTTGAAGTTTCCAAGAAGAAATGTGACATTCTAATCTGTTTTATGAAGATCTTTCTAATCTCAATATAAAATATGAAATTTAAAAATACAATAGAATATAGTATTAAGGTAACCAGTGAAGATTTATAATTATGCATTTGCAGTTTTCCAAGTGAAATGTGATGGAAATCTGAACTTTAGCAGTCATTGGAGTGGAAGTGACAGAGGAAGGATTTGAGAGACACTTTGAAGTAAGCGATCTTGGCCCACTCACTACTACTAAAAATAAAGGTGTACAGTTACTCCAAATAGTCTGAAGGTGTTGCCTTACAGCAAATTCAGGTACCCCATGTTCAATGGGGTGGAGAAGAAGTGGTGATGAGATAGATGATAGATATGAGAAGGAATTCACTTTTGGTCTGTTCAAGTGTAGAGAAGACACTTTGTCAGTGTAATGTAATGCTCAGATGAGGGAAAAAGGCTAAGACAACATTTTGAGAGCCCTCAACATAAAAATGGTTGACAAAATGATGAGAAAAGTTGTATATATTGGCATAGATGTGAGCACTTAGTACAATGTGTGGCAAATAATAGGATCTGGATAAATATATGTTGAACAAACTGACTTTGACAAGAGTTCTGAGACCAAGTGTTCCAAAATATCTGAGTACTATAGTGACATACCTTGGATATAAAAGAAGACCATTCTGTCTCATGTAAAGAATCTTTCACAATAAAAATTTAAAACTAAATAACCAAATTACTCTGTTCAGAAAGTTCCTCTTGCTATTCCATGTCCAGGCCAGTGAAAGGCACTGAGCTTCTCAAATGTTCTTGGCAACTATAGATAACTATAATGTATGTTTCAAAAAGCTCCAAGAAAGAATTTTGCATGTTTTCACCATAAAGAATAAATATTTGAGGAAATATATAGGTTTATGCCGACATAAAGGTTATGAAATGTACAAGGAGTGATTGAAAAATAGGGCATGTGATTAAATTTTTAAAATGTATTAAGGTAAAAGACATTGCAATCAATTCCCCTCGAAATACTCACACTCACTTTGAACCCTCTTATTCACTCAATCTTGCCCCTTTCTGAAGAAGTTCTGGAAGTCTACTTTCATGAATGTCTTTGTAAGGTGTAATCAAGAATACAGTGAATGCTACTACCATTTGCCATCCAACAGAAAAGTGGATTTGTAGAACTATTACAGTGTGTCTTTACCTTATTCACAGTAGCTGGTACCATAAGACCCTTGGATTATCCCCAGTGCCAAAATCACTATGCAAAGTAAATGCTTTGAATCAAGACATGGAGGCAGCTACAACAGCATAGCTAAAGACATGACAAAAAGACTTCCAGAACTATTTCTGAAAGTGGCACAAATGTCGAGATAACTGTTTTTAGTGAGAGGGAGTATTTAGAGGAGATTCGTGGCGATGTTTCTCCAACTGTAATATATTTTTAAAATTTCATGCACATATGGAAATGCCACCATTTCTATATAACTATAATACTGCATGTTTCTACACACCATTCAACATCAGCATGTTTAATTTTTATTTTTTATTTATCAGTTATGCACAGTACAGGAGGTATATCTCAGTGAGGGAGCATGCATTATGGGTTCAATCTTCAGTACCAAAATAAATAAACTTTAATTTTAAAACATAGACCAAAATATTCTTTTTAGTTAACAGATTATAACTGATACCATAAGTTAAGTATTTAAAGCCCAAATTGAATCTTACAGTGACGATTAAGACACAAACAAATTCAACTTTCACTTCCCTGTCACCTACTGGCCCTGATTATTTCTCAGAGGCCATAGAAACTCTGAGTTAGTTGCTTGCATGCCTTGCTGAGGTTTAGGTATGAAATATCTTGTGTTGTGTTTCACTGCCTTTGATTTCTTCACTGGAGTGTTGTCTTCTAATATACTTGCAGTCACAGCCCTAGAAGAAGCAAGATGGTGCTGTTCTCTGCAGCCTTAACCATCTTAGAATATGCTGTGTTCTTATGAGATGGGAACAGGAACTATTTCCCTGCAGAGCCCTCCTAACTGACTATCTCTCCTTTTGGTTCAACAGTGCGTAAGTTTCTCCTCAAAGCCTTTCTCTATATGCAAATCAGCCAGCCATCTCTGGGTCACCAGCCTCACCAATATGTCAAACAGGCTCACACTCAGCTTAGGACCACCCCAGCACTCCTCTGCCTCTCCAGCCAGGCACCTGCTTTATAATTGGGGGATACAGAGTTTATTGTCTAAGCCAGGACACTTTGGAGAGTGCTAAAATGCTAAACCAGATGGTATGTCAGGACAACAGGCATAAAGCAAAGATATATGGTTACCCTACTCCTGAGTATAATACAATGTGATCAATGCAATAATAAAAGTTTAAACACTTTGTAGTGAAGACATTGTGTAATTCACAAAGGAGTCAAATTTCCAATCAAAAACATCGCTAAATTATTTTCCAGTTGGCATTCATGATAAAAACCATCTTGTTAAGCTGGGAATATTTTATTGTGCTGCATGGCAGAGCCCTGACTTTGGGAGGAAATGCTCTTTTAGCATCTTGGAAATGTATTATGTAACTCAGATTTCCTGCAAAGGAGCTCATTTTGCAGCTTGATCAATGCCATAAGGATTTGTCTCTTAGAAATTCCTGAAAAAAGTTGTAAAAATTGATATTGATAATAAAACCAAAATTATAGCTAACCCGTATCTTACTCTTTTGTTTTAGCTACTCTGCTATGAGATTTTATTCTTTAGCTCATTTAGCCTGCTTGAGTATACCCTAAAATAAATGTGACTTTATTTACTCCCATAAAAGACTTGGTGTTCAATTGAAAGCCCAGTTAAGACTGAGTACACAAGCCTGTGCACTGAAATTTTTCATTCTGTGAATTAAGGACAGGTGACTTATTTTCTTACATGTGAATGTGATTGTGATGATGTGTCATGAAAATTGTGATGTGATATCAGTTACAATAGCAGAACTGAGAATAACTCAACAGAAGGTAAACACAAATTTAGGAAATCTTTTGTTTAAAGTGACATGTAGTACAGTATTAACTTCTTGGTAAAAAAAAAAATAAGAATTTTATTTCAACTATTGTGTTTCTTATGGTTATCATTATTTTGTTGTGTGTATTGCTAGGGGATTAAATGAACCAATGACCTTGTGCAAGCAAGGAAAGCAAATCATCACTGAGCTACATCCTTAGCCCTCATGCGATTGTTAGTATTTGTCCTTTGTATTCTTCTACATTGTGTTTACTTTTTATTTTACAATATTTGCTACTGAATTTGCGGTTATTATATTCTGCAAAAATTTAATTGAAATAAGAAGTTAATTGTAAACATATATCTGTTTTAACATATTCCTTAAAGTGTATGTTGGTTTAGCAAGTGTTCTATGGATAAAGAAAATACTGAATTTTAGAATATTTTCTGCCTAAAAATTACAGCTAAAGATCCTGTTCCTACCTAAAGATATTTTTTAGTATCGCATGATGGATTTTCTAAGAGTAACTGCCATGTTTCTGTCTGTGGTGACAGTGATTTGTAATGCATTGTATATTTTCCTAGTGTTCTCCACATGGGTTGTTTTCCTTCAGGTCATGTTTACACCTTGTGATGAAGTCCTACCATAACCAGTAACATTGCAACAGCCCCTTTAGCACTCAATTCTTTATTAAAAATGACTCAAAAATGGCTTGGTTGGTTGAACCAAGTTTAAAAGTACATGCTTACATGAAAATTATATCTAAAAGCAAAAGCAAAACAAAACAAAACAAAACCTCAAAAGGAGATTCTATAAATTGCAATTAAATCTGTTCTATTATTTATAATATTAATTTTAAAATATTTTTCTGTTCTTTAGAAAAACATAAAGTCCCTAAGTCTCTTTAGACTTTGAGTCTTTTTTTTTTCTTCTTATTTTGCCAACAGTGGGTATGGGTAATAGCTGGCTGGCTTCTTCAGTTTACATGCACTTTATATACCTGAACACCCTTGAATAGTGTCTTCTTTCGTTCAGAGGAACTACAGGTGCTATCTCCCCACCCCAGTGCTGAGGACTACACCCAGATTCCATGCATGCTGAACAAGTGTCCACTGCTGAGCTATACTCCCAGCCCTAACACCTTTTTACAGTTAAAATCAAGATTAAGAATGACTTTTTTCACCAGTAATACCATACTGTTCCCTTGACTTGACTACAGTAAGATCTATAAGTAAATTTTATACAAAGAATTTCTCTGTGAAGTAAGTCATAATTATTAACAATTATTAATTCAACTATGTAGGGTTCTGAGCCAAGCAGAGTAGATAAAACGTGTGCTGTTTATGTACACTATTGAGAATGACTAAGCTTTACATAAATGTCTTTACCTTCTTTCAAACAATAGTCACTGGGCTGGGGATTTAGCTTAGTGGTATAAGTGCCTGCCTGGCAAGCGTGAGGTTTTGAGTTCAATCCCCAGTACCAAAAGACAATAGTCACCTTCATATTCTGATAACTTTCAGGCAACCGTATCTATTACAGAAAATTGAGCTATATTTCCAGTTGTTTATGTGCAAAACAAATTCCTTTTTGTAATTCACTAATGTCAAAACCAGTTTAGAAGCTATCACCCATACACTTCAAGCATATCAAGAATTACCATAGTGAAAAAGAGTATGTGATAAAAAAAATATATTTAAATGAAAATGGGTGTCCCTAGGAAAAATACACATTTGAGATAGCATCTGCACTTAGAGCAATAATCATCTGTGAAACTCACTTTTATATTTAAAAAACATTCACATAGAAACAAAGACCCTTACTTCATATATTAAATAAACAACAGAAGATCTGCATTTAGATGACTCTGCAAATATTTCCATATATGGTAGAACTATTTATCAAAGAAGATTTTATAAAGAATCTGGGAGATTTAAAGATGAATAAAGGCCCAATCTCATTTTGGAAGAATATCTCCATTCTGTTGGCAAGAGGAGGTCTGACTAAAAGAAGTAATTTTTGTTCTTTCAGATAAAAATTAGGCCTCACTAAGAAATCTCTGAAGACACAATACCACCATGCATCTACTGGTGTATTTGTTTGACCCCTTGGCCACAGGTTTGTTAGTCTAAGAGGCCAGTGTTTGGAACACTACCCACCCTGCCCCCAAGTTAACTAAAGTGTGATACCTAAATGGATCTAGGTAAATTTGAATAAATTAACACTGCTTTGGGGACCCTGTACAGTACCAGATGTTCATACCCATAGGCAGATTTCTATAATCTATACATGTGGAGTGTAGAGAAATATGGAGAGAAGACAGGAAAACATCTTTAAAATGAGTTTAGGGATCTTATAGATGGGTCTCTGAGGAATACAGCTGGCTGTCTTCTTTCCCAGAAGAATATCTAGCAAGGAATTCTTTGTAAAATTGAGTACAAGACGTATTCTGATCATTAGCTATTACCTGTAGCACTCGAAAAGAGACATTTGTGACAAAATATGGTGGAAAATTTCATGGATAACCCATTGTTCTTTGGACCAAATTTTACTCACGGCATGCTGTCAGTTTTGTACATTTTGCCACCTAGCGGACAATTTAAAAACTACAGGGTCTTCTCCTAATGATTTTCATACTCACCAGAAAAAGTTGCCCTAACTTCATCTAAAGCAGATTTGTATTTGTTTTGCTCCTTGGTGCTCCTAAAATAGTACCTGGAAGTTAGCAGTTAGTCAGTGTATAGTTGCTATATAAATGACAAATATTCATTGAGTGTACAACAATTGAAGACTCATTATGGGGAATTTAATTGAAAATACATATTTTCTCACTGGTTGTTTCCCAAGATAGCTATTATAAATTGTGCTGCTATAAATATGGTTATGCATGTACCACTTTTGAAACAACCCATATGCCCATAAATAGATGAATACATAAAGAAAATGAAGTAAACACATAAAGGCAATGGAGTGCTACTCTGCCATAAAGGATAAACTTGAGGTATTTTTAGGTAAATGGTTGTACCCTGAGACTGTAATATTAAATGAAATAGCTCAGATATACTTTTAAATATCATATTGCTTCTGTTTTGTGAGAAGACCTTAGGCAAAGACTTTATGATCGTACAGGAAATATGACAACTGGGATCATATCAAATTAAAAAGGTTTTGCACAGCAAGAGACCATTAACAGAGTGAAGAGAACCTATAGAATGATTGAAAATTTTTTACCAGTTACTCTTCAGACAAATGACTAACATCTAGAATATATAAATAACTCAAAAAAAAAACAGACAACCCCCTCAGATTTAAAGACTCAACCAAAAAAATGGGTATCTGACTTTAATAGACACTTCTCAGATGAAGAAGTACATACAGCAAATAAATATATGAAAAATGATCAACATCACTGTTCATTTGAGACATGCAAATTAAAATAACTCTGAGATTCCATCTCACTTCAAGAAAAATGGCTATCGTCAAGAAATCAACAAATAACAGAAGTTGGCAAGGCTTGGGAGAAAAAAAAAACCCTTCTCCATTGCTGGAAGGAGTGTAAACTGATACAATCATTATGGAAATTAGTATGGAGATTCTTGAAAAACCCAGAACTAGAGGTTGACTTTGGCCCAGCTGTTCCCCTCCTAGGTATCTTCCTAAAATAGTTAAAAGCAACAGATCACAGTGATATATGTATACTCATATTCAAAGTAACATAATTTATAATAGCTAAATCTTAGAACCCATATGCCATCAAAAGATGAATGGATAAAGAAAACATGATATTTATATACAAATGAGTATTACTTTGCCATAAAGAAGGATAAACTTGAGTCATTTGTAGGAAAATAAATGCACCTTGAGACCATAATTTGAAGTAAAATAAATCAGACACACCAGTTTAAACATCACATTGTTTCTCTTGTATGAGAAACCAAAAGGGTAAGCAAGGAGCATAATGGAGGTTAGATATTGGAATGTAGGAAGAACATGTTCAAGCCAAAAGAGTAATAAGGGAGGGGGAGGAGACAGGGAAAGAAGAGAAAAGGAAAAAAGAAAACAGAATAAGAAACAATGGAAACAAAGCCTTTGTAATTAGTAAGGAGAAGAACAGTTGAAGGGGGAGGAGAGTGGGAAAGACAAGAATCAAGGTATATTATGTGTAGATACAAATTTCCTATGATGTGTGTGATCAATATATATGACAAATATATACTAAAAGAAAACATAAAGTTAAAAAAAGGGCAAATGCTGAAAAAGAGTAGAAGTAGGGCCTATTCATTCTCATAAAGGAGATCAGGGATTGTGCAATGTGACGGAAAGGAACAAACTGAAGGCTTTTCGATCCTATAGTCCCAGGCTCCATCGCTGGCTTGAATTTGTTTGTTTGTTTCTTTCTTTCTTTATACAGAAGGGGTTGATAAGGTCCACTCTTTAGGGCTGCTGTTTATTGTAAATGAAATAACTAAAGCACTTAACAAGATGCTGGGCATATCATGAGTGTTTTACGTGTACTGCTTCCCTAATCGCCCTTAAGGAGAAGTTTGAAAAATGAGTAGAAATTTGACAGTATGAAAAAAGTGTAAGAAAAAGGCATTTCAACTTAAAGAACTATTACAATTGAATAAGTCAAGCAAGACAAGCAAAAAAAAATGCATATCTATGAATACATATTTTTTTCCTTTTACAAAATAACATTTCCTGCCTCTGTTTCCAGGAGTCAAATGTATTAATGACTCTTAAAAATATTTCTCCTGACATAAAATTATGAACAAAAGCAATGTGATCATCATAGTTTTAGAGTATCCCTCTAATATATTTTAAAAGGTAACATATTTGATATGTTTTACTACTTTAAAATTTAGAACAGAAACTATGAGGTCATGAGTTCGATCCCCAATACCAAAAAAAAAATGTATACACACACACACACACACACACACACACAGACACATATGTATATACAATAGGAAAATTTGCTGAGTAATCCACTTCAAATTTCTTTAATGGGATTCTTTTTCTATTCTAAATTCAGCAAGTAAATTGTATACAGATTGCATATAACAGTACACCAGTAGTCCATTGAAATAATGTATTTATTCTTCTGCTTGCCTAACATGTGTGATCTTGGGTTCAATTTCCAGCACTGTGAAAAGAAAGAAGAAAGAAAGAAAGAAAGAAAGAAAGAAAGAAAGAAAGAAAGAAAGAAAGAAAGAAAGAGACAAGTTATTCTTGTTCAAATAAAGCTGATCTTAGATTATCAATATCTTAACACATTTTAAATAACGCATTGTTGATATTCAAGTCTTACTTTTATTACCTGAAACTGTATCTATTCATTATATAGAATTCATTTATGTTGTATAGAATTGAAGCTTTCCCAAAGACCATAATTTTTAACAAATTTCCACACATATTCAAACAAATATTAATTCAAAGTAAACAATAATGTTATATGTAAGTGGAGTCAGTGTCTTAGTCATTTTCTTGTTGATGTGACACAATACCTAACACCCTCAGTTTAAAAGAGGAGAGGTTTATTTCAGCTCTCATTTTGTAGAGGTTTCGGTCCAGTGCCTGCTGGCTCCAAGGCAGGGTGCTATGACAGAGGGGCATGTCAGAGGAGAGCTGTTCATGGCATGGCAGAAAGGAGGAGCAAGTTCATGGCATGGGAGGAGCAAGGGAGGGAAATCAGCCCAGGCCATGCTTGCAGTGACCTGCCTCTTCCAGCCAGACTCCACCTTCTAACACCAAGTCAACAGTAAACCCCCATAATCCAATCACCTTCCAAAAACCTTACCTATGAGCAAGTGAGGCTCTTGGGGGACATCTAGAAGTAAGCCAAAACACACACATAGCCTACAAAACGACTGGAAAGTTTTAAGTGGCAGCTGTGAAGAAGCCAAAAAATGTTACAGAAAAGGGAGAGGCTGTAGCTCAGTAGTAGACTTGCCTAGCAAGACCCCAGGTTCACACCAGTCTAAAGACTGAAAACAAAAGCTGCAAAGCAATTGCTTCTGAGGCAGTTATTGCCCCTCTGAAATGAAAACAGGTTCAAGTAGCATTTTCATAAGTACTATAATTTCTTATGTATCTTTGTGATTGAATATAACATTAATATGCACATACGAAAGCAACATATACACAAAAACCAAAGTTTAGAATAACACTTTAATTATGTTTCAGGGTATGTGAAATAATTTGTTTTTCTCAAATATATTCCCAAATCTAGGTCTACAGCATTTATTTGGAGCAGCTACATATCTCATTTTCATAAGGGTCCCAAGAGGCAATAGTCATATATTGTTATTTCAGCCTTCACAGAGGCAATACAGTACAGAGCCCTGTACTATAATACAGAACACAGAACAGTCACAGTTTCAGTTTCTGTTACATTGACGAGACTCCTGCAGGTAAGACATTTAAACATTCTTTTTCATAGAAGGTTAGTGACCATTTTAATGGAATAAGAGGATTATTTCTGTTGTACTGGGGGTAAGAAGTTTGGAATGCGAGTGTGGAGTAGGTGTCTGTAGTCTCTTATGCTGTGTCGTTCAGAGACTCCTTAGTTGGAATAAAGCTAGCTCTCTAATATTAATATTTACTATAAAAGCTATTGAGAACACACATTGTATAGACAACTTGACAAAAAACATTCAAAGCACATATAGAAAGTATCAAGAGAAGCTAGGAAGGTGATCTTCACAGGCTCAGAGGCCTTGACTTTCAATGTCGACATTGCAGTAGGACATAGATTTGTTCCACATTGTGACTAAAAAAAAAAATACTTGACTTACGTGTCTCATGGTAACAACATATATTACCTCCAAAATAAATAAGAATTTTGAAGTTAATCTGTCTTAGTAAGCACATCCTAAGTGGAGGAAAAATAGCAAAAGTCATCCAAATATTCACATGCACAAATTATAGAAATAAGAGAGGGTGATAAACCAGCACACAACCTCTAAAGTTGCAGGCTTTCAAGTAGCTAATTCTTCCAGATTTTGAATTTCAGTGTTTGCTGTTTAAACATAAACTTTTGCATTTGGGAGGGGCATTTTAAAAAATAATAAATCAAGATAAG
The DNA here is from genome assembly GCA_004363535.1 of Dasyprocta punctata. NCBI lineage: Eukaryota > Metazoa > Chordata > Mammalia > Rodentia > Dasyproctidae > Dasyprocta > Dasyprocta punctata. The sequence goes on from RJWM01003768.1 coordinate 108,490, forward strand.
TGATAATATCTTTTCTCATTTTGCTATAAAATATAAATATCATAGTGAATTGTATTTCATAAAAGTGCAGTATTTATAAAAGGCAGTTTCACATGGCCAGATATGAAATGTGAGTTATGTCTTATGAAAGATTATACAAATGTTTTTATTGTGATGTTTAATGGGTTCTTGGAAATATGCATTTGTTAATTTCTAACTCATGTCTGAGAATTAAAAGCAAAAAATTTAACCCATAGTTAGCTGTTCTTTCTTGGTTTAATTGGAATACATTCTTATTAAGGGGGATATATTATGATGATTTCTAAAATATAAGTTTTGAACCAAAAGTAATATAAGTAATATTTGCTGCTTATAGTAGTATAGGAGAAATATTTCAATCCTTCAAAGTAAAGCATCATCAATTTGGAAAAATTGTAAAACGACTAAGAGAACTAAATTTTATGAAATTGAAAATGTAATTTCTTAATTGTAACTGCCCTAATAAAAATTAGGGGACCCTTTTAGTTAAGGTTGTTGTAAGTGATATAATGTTCTTTTAGAAACTTGGTCTTGTTTCCTCCACTGTTTTTAGATTGACAGTGTTCTGGCACGTGAATAAATCACCCCCATCTCAATATCTAAAGTATAGAGTCCTAGGTTCCAAACAATAAAAATCACTTAGTCTTTAACAGTAATATGTATGAGTAAGGGACAGTGGTCTCCGTTGGAGCTTTGCTGCTCCTGACCACCGATGTATTTTCTCATTAGTATCTTCTTCGACTGTCACGACAGCCTAGCGGATCAGTGGCCTGGGGCTTGG